>ML810598.1:52430-81606 GCA_009831015.1 Picea engelmannii | reverse complement strand
AATGTATGTAAAAAGAATAAATGACAGTTGCTAGGAAACTGTGTCCTTCACTCCAAGATGACTTCGCGGAGAATGGAACTTCTTCTCAGTGAAGGTCTTGGTGAATATGTATAAAGTTTGTTATGTTGAAGGACAAAACTGCAGGTCGATGATCCCCTCATGTACTAAGTATTGGATGTAGTGCATGTTTATCTCGATGTGATTTGTTTGCTACCTCTTAACTGGATCTCTGCAAAACTTCAAATTGGTCTGGTTTTTACACCAGATGATGATTGGTCGATGAAACTGAATGCCCAACTCAGTGAGAAAATGTTGTAGCCACATAGCCTGAATGGTTATGTTAACTAACCCTCTGTACTCTGCCTCGGCTGAAGATACAACAATAACAACCTTCTTCTTGCTCGACCAATAGATAGGCCCAGAACCAAGACTGAGTGAGTAACCAGATGTGGACTTGCGATTAGTGTTATCACCAACCCAGTGAGAATCAGTGAATCTGATGAGATCCAATGTAGACTATGTTTCATAATGAATCCCAAAGGTGATGGTGCCCTATATGTATCGAATGATACACTTTATATCCTTCCAATGTAGCTCATGCGGCTCCTGCATGAACCTGGAAACTGCGCCAACTGCATAGGAGAGGTCTGGTGTGGAGTGTGTGAGATACAAAAAGATCCCCACTAGATGTTTGTATAGTGTGATGTCAACTAGTGGAGTGTCCCTACCATCCTCAAGTTTGACTCCTGATAGGAAAGGAGTCAGAGCAGACTTGTAGTCTGTCATGTGAAATTTCTCAAGGATATCTCGTGCATACTTGGCCTGAGATAGTTTGACACCTGATGCATCTTGACTGATCTCAAGTCCAAGGAAGAAGTGTCACAGACCCATGTCCATCATCAAGAACCTGTCATGTAGAATCCTCTTGACTACAACGATATTTGAATTCGAGCAACCGGTGATCAACAAATCATCAACATACAAAACTAAGAGTAGAAGTGATTCAGTCGTCATGAGCATGTAAACATTTGGGTCTGACTTACAACGTATAAAGTTCTATGACAACAGGTAGGAGTCCATCTTGTCATACCATGCCCTCGGAGCCTTCTTGATGCCATAAAGAGATTTCTTTAGTCGACAAACCAAAGATGAATCCTGCATAAATCCTTAGGGCTTCTCCATATAGATGTCCTTAGAGAGATCACTGTGAAGAAATGCATTCTTCACGTCCATCTGATGGACTTCCCATCCCTTGGCTACAACAATGGAAAGTTCCAAACGTATGGAATATATCTTCGCTACTAGAGCAAAGGTCTCATCATAGTTAATTCCATGCACTTGCTGAAATCCTTTGGAAACAATCTTGGCTTTGTACCTACTAATTTGTCCATGCACTGCACTCTTGGTCATGTAGACCCATCTACACTTGACAAGTTTCTTTCCAGAAGGAAGGGGAACCAGATCCCATGTTTGGTTCTCAAGGAGGGAGTTGTACTCCTCCTACATGGCGAATTCCAAAAAGGTATTTCTAGAAGCCTCGCCATAAGACTGTGTATCTAAATACTGAACCAAGAAAATATTCATGGGTGGCAATGGTTCAGTGGCAATAAGTGCAAGAGGAGGCTCCTTGAAATCAGATCGAGTCCTCCTAGTATCAAATGGATCCCCAACAAGATCCCCTACATCTTGAAGAGTAGTATGAGCCCACTTGGGCCTCATATCTGGCTCTACATCTGCATCTGCATGCACTGACTCTGCATCTGGATGTATTGACTCTATATCTGGATGATCTGAATCCTATGAATTGGAACTCTCATCTAAAGAAGAGTCAGCATGTGCATGCTCATCATATGTGACAGGTGGAAGAACAAAGGTGTATGCATGTGGTTGTTGAGGTACATGTGAGACAATTTCCTCTAATTGGACACTTCGCTCAATGATGAGCCGATCCGAGGAAAGAACAATAAGTCTATATCCCTTCACACCGTCGTGGTAGCCAACAAAGATACACTTTTTTCTATGTGAATCAATTTCCTTCCTCTTTTCAGAGGGAATATAGGCCCATGCACGTGAACTGAAAATATGAAAGTGGGTCACTTCTAGTTTGAGACCGCTCCAAGCCTCATAGGGGGTCTTTGATCCAGGGGATCAATTTATGCTCAAAAAATCAAAGTGCTTGGAATTGCTTCAAAACAGACACATGCGTAGGCATCCTCACGATCTCAACACAACTTGAATGGTTTCAAACAGACGTCGTATGAACGAGATATCGTTTTTTTTTCATTTTTCCAAACAAGCAAAATTTTGTTGACTGTACAGTCTGTACAGTGTTGACGTAGCAACTGACCGTACAGTGTGTATGACCGTGCAATGATGTGGAAGTGATGAGTTGGCATGCAATGGGCAGGTTATGTGGTAGACGTGGATGAATCAGGTTGTGACAAGTGTCATTTTATGGGAAAGTGTTATGGTGCCACGTGGCCCAATTGTGGGTTTCCACGTGGCACCCCTCCAGTGAACAAAATTTGTGGAAGTCCGTGGGGTCCGAACCCATGACCTATGGATGGACAAGTCAATTTTTTGGTAGGGCCTGGGCTACCAACCTTCCCATGGGATGTGATTTAACCATATACCATTTAAAAACTATATGAATTGCAATGTCTGGTTGGACAATGAAGAATAGGGTCGGGGCTTAGCCCCAACCCCCAGTCCATAGCACACCATGCAACCATATATTGTAACCAGTGGCGCAAGGGTTAGTTACATTGTTTATCCCACTCCAAACTACACCATATGACTCTACACATAACCAAGGCACGCAATTTTCTTTGTTATGGTTGTTACATGTTTTTTTTGGTGCGGGGTCCAGGCTGGGGCTTAGCCCCAGCCCCCGGTTGCAATACTGTTACACCATATAACATTTTCATACAATTTTTGTGTGGGATTTTCAAAATAATGATCATCACCACACATCACCCCCACCGACGAACATTTTTCATGTGCCTTTACATGTGGCGGCTCCTAAACCGATCGTGTAATGGTTGCTACATAAGCGCCTATGGAGAGACCACATGGGGGAATATGCCCAGGACCTCCATTGGGAAAAGGGGCCAGCACACTAACCATGTGACATTTTGCTGCATTTCTTGGAATGGTGCGGTGTGCTGGGTTTTTGGCCTAGTAACACTGTGGGAGCCAGGTTGGTCATTCACAGGTGCAATTTGGCAAGCAGGTACAACAAGCTTGAAGGGGAAAACTTCCAGGAGGTGTAACTTCTTCATTTTTTGGCCAAACCAGGTGCAGAAAGAGCCCATCTAGGGATTTTTGGATGTTCTGGAGCCATTGGAGCCATCTATTTTGTATTTTGAACAATATAAAAGAATTTTTTAAGCATAATGAAAACGATCCAAGGAAAGCTGGACCAGGAGATGTAGCCCAAGAGAGGGGTGAACTCCTTTATCATTTGTTGTGTTATGTGTTCATTTTTTATGGTTTTTTTATGCATGATATGCTACTCATGGTTAATTAAAAACTCATTAAACTTATGTGTTAGTAAATTGATCCAATTACCCAAACACATACCATTTTTACACTTGCAATTTAAAAGAGACAAGTCTTCTTCATTTTCATATCAGTTGGAAACAAATCCATTTCAATTTCAGATCAAACTTATCCTTGAAATATCTATGAGAAGATTTTTTTTGTATGTAGGTTTCACAATTAAGTGGTTCAGCCCATAATCTATGTGGAAGTGACTTTGCATGTAGCATGCAAGATGCCATCTCTTTTAGAGATCTGTTTTTCCGCTCAACAACTTCGTTTTGCTGCGGAGTATAGGGAACTGTGTGTTGCAACTAAATCCCTGCCTCATGACAAATATTTTGGATCTCATGGTTGACATACTCTCCCCCTTTATCATTTCAGAGGGATTTGATTTTATTTCCTGACTGTGTCTCAACCAGGGCTTTGAAATCTTTGAGGTGTTGAAAGACCTATGATTTTTTCCCGAGAAATAAAATCCATGTGAAGCGTGAGAAATCATCAACAAAAATGAGCACATACCTCACTTTTCTGATTGATGGATGTGGAAAATGGCCCATGAGGTCACTATGAATTAGATCTAAAAGAGAGGAATCTCTCAGAGTCTTTCCTTTGTCGAATTTCTCTTGAGGGTGTTTTCCAAGAACACAACCCTCACATATTACTTTGGAGAAATGGATGTTTGGTAGACCATCAACCAATCCTTTCTTACTAAGTTGTTGCATATATCTGAAATTTAAATGCCCGAACCTTTCGTGCCATATACTACTGCTTTCATCAGCATGGGTAAGCAGTAAATCAGAATCTGGTTCAATAAATTCAGAAGATGTATACAATCTATATTGATCATTTACCTCACCTGTAGCAACCCTGGAATTGGTTTGCATGTCATAGATGTCCACTGCATCAGGTGTGAATATGAATTTCTTTCTGGTGATGAAATTTGTCATATGATACATGGAGAGAATATTGACGGAAAGTTTGGGAACTTGCATCACATTCTTGAAGCTTTCATTGGTGAGTTCAATCCTTCCTTTATTAGTGACCTCGACTAGAGAGTTGTCCCCCATCAGAATAGGAGTAACTTTGCATGCATCCAATTAAGAAGAGACTACTTTTGTGGCATCCATGTGATGTGATGCTCCTGAATCTACAATCCAATTATCGAGAGAGGAGTTGTGGAAATCAAGGTGTTAGTCCCTAAAGTTGCACTTGACTATGAGAGGGAAAGCTATGGGTTCATCAAGTTATTACAATGGTTTTATGGGTAAATTTTGCATTTAGGTTTTGAACTGGTTGAAGGTTGGGTTAAGGATAATGTGAAAAATATGTCTCAAACATGCAAGAGCAAAAACATATCTCAATGGCTTAGTAAATGGTAGTCAATCTAATGGATCAGATGGAAAGAGCAATATAAAGAAAGGGGAAATATGTAAGCTTTCAATTTTTCTACTCACACATGAAACTCTTGATCCTAAATATCATTCAATACATAAGAGAAAAATACTTGAAATCAAATCTGATTATGAACAAACAATTGGTAAAGTTTTCATTGGCTTACTCATAAACAAGATATATCATATGCATTGCAAAATATTAACATGCATTCAAGTAGGAAAAATATAGAAAATAGAGAAGAATTAGAAATCTAACCATCATATTGCCTTTAACATTTAGTACCAATTGAAATATATGGTTGTATTTACAATAGAGTGCTCTTCAAAACTAGATAATGGTTCCCAACCTATCCCCTTGATTATGTCCATCTACAAAGTTTATATAGAAAGAGTACATAATTACCAAGATCCAAAAAAAATGGATCTGAAAACCTCCTCATCCATATTTAGTTTTTTGTTTCAAATAATCAAGGAGGAGATCATATCTGATCTCCAAATCGAATTGATGAGGTGGCTCATCAACTGTTGTCTATGAGTTATTTTAGGAAAATAAATTTGGCAAATTCCTGAAAAATAGGGTCCAAAGATCTCTTCGTATATCCAAAATCATGATAGTTGTGTAAAAACAAAGAGATTTTTCTGAAGGGGCCCGTTCCCATCAAAAACCTCTTTTGGTTTCCAAAAATTCATCTCCAGCTGCTTTGAAACCTCACCAAAAATTGATCACTAAAACAAGAAATCATTTATTGTGAAATCTCTGAAAAATAGGCCTCAAAGATATATTTGAACCTCTTAAAATGTGATAGTTGTGTAAAAAACAAGGGATGTTTTTGTGAAGGGGCCCATTCCCAACAAAAACCTCTTTTGGTTTCAAAGAATTCATCTCCATCTTTTCATAAACGTCTCTTGAAGATAAGGACTAAAACAGGAAAAAAACAGAGTATTGCCTGTATTGATTTATGCCCTTCTTATTTTTTACATTTTTCAAATCTTTCCTCAGGTGCAGACTTATTCAGATCAATGAATAAATTTGACTTGATTTCTTTGAAGTCTTAAGTTTCCTCTTTAGGAACTAGAAACTTATCTTGAGGTTGGGGATCTACTTCCATTTGTTCTTTATTTTTTAATCTTTACATCAAAATGCAGCTTTGCCCATCCGTTTGAAGAAACAACCTTTTCTGAAACCTTTTCACATCCTCTGTCTCCTGCATCTCTAAATTTTTGTGAAATTTCTGGATAAGCCTCAAACAGTTCTATACCTTCAGGTTCCAATCGAGAAATTTTCCCACTCTTCTTAGGCATCATCACAAAGATCATGATCTATGAAACTCAAAAATTGCTAGGGCTGGTTACAATAACACCTTTAGATCCTCTGAATCAGGAGCGTTGTAGAAAATATTCAACACCTGCAAAAATTATATAGATCAAAGAAAGTATGGTGGAAGACTTGGGTATGATTTGCCAATAATGATTATATGACACTCAACAAACCTGCAAAGAAACCATGGAGGAGTACAACCCAATTTCTACAAATGAATATCTTATCACATCCACGACCTGATATTGATCGTTAGTGACATTATCTTCTTAGGAAAAGATCTCAGGCACAAACTATCATGTTCTCATGAACTTGGCGCATGCAAAATAATGAATACCCTGTCGCTACAAGAATAACGTTATTCTTGTAGTGCCTTTTCCTTTTAATTTAAATTCAAATTTAAAAGTGGGAAAGGAATTATGATTTGATGGAGAGGTCTAAAAAATGTCTAATCATATACTTAATCACACAAATGCATGTTAAAAAAACCGAAAAAAGGATAATGTAAGAATTTCAAAAACTATAGAAGAAGAAAAAGAGCATAGAATAAATCTAGGAAAGGATAGGGTAGGGAAAAGGTTTTATTATCAGTCATTTGCAAAATCAAGGACTAACACAAGGCATGGCCAAAATTTCCTTTCTTGGGATTCTGATCTTCTGGCTTCTTCTTCTTGGCACCCTTGGGGATGCGATCTCCAAGGTTATTTTGTTCAAGTATTTGAGTCATTAGATCTATTTGTTTATGCATGCATGCATATTCTGGATGGAATCCTTTATGGAAGTATGTGCATTTCTCCCCTTTTCTTTCCTTTCCACCTTTGGATCCAGAGGCATCGGTGAAGGGTTTTGAGTACCCTTCCTTCTTCGGATTTTCATGTGCTTTCCTTTTGTATTTATATTTATATTTTTGATATTGATGACCACTGCCATCTTGCATAGTAAGTGCATGTGCATTTGGGCCTTTGATTTTTCCCATTTTGATGAGCTTGGTTTGCTCTTGTGTCAGAGATTCGATAAATTCCTAAAGAGAAGGCATCTTCCAGGTGGATACATAGGAGAATTTGAATGAATGGAATGTGGGTACGAACACTAAGAATTCAGGACCAAGTTTGGAGAAAATGGTGAGAACCATTTGTTTCTCCTCGTTAGATTTATCAACCCTGCAAGCCTCGAGTTGCGACAGTAAATCCTTAAATTTTGTAAATAAATATTGGAGGTTGTCGAATATTTTTGGATCCAATGTGAGAAATTCCACCTCGAGCATGTGTCCCCTCATCTCATTGTGTTTTCCAAAGATCCATTCCATGGTGGTCCAGGATTCATTGGGGGTTTTACAGGAAGATATGTGAAAAAGGAGATCGAGAGAAATGAGATTGCAAATTGTTTTGAATGCTTCATCCATTCGATTTAGATACTTGGATTTTTCTATGGATTATGTTGGTTTTTTTTCCATGTTCATGGTTAACCTATACAATCCTCTTCTTTGAATATGCACGATTATCCTCTCTTTCCATGCAAAGTAATTGTAAGGTGTAAGAATGATTTTTTTGGGGAATTCCATTTTTCCGTTGTCTTCAATCTTCGGTACTTGCAAAAATAATTTGGTGTGGCTTTTCCCTAGTAGTCCACTGGCTCTGATACCATGTAAATGTGTTGAAACTGCACATAATAGATCTAGCTAGAAAATAACACACACATTTGCAGAGAGAAATTGAGAAAGAAGAAGCAAGAGAGAAAGAATTGAAGAATTCTCATTAACTGAATTAATAATGAATAATTTACACATGATATACTCTGTATAAATCAACCAATGCACACTAGAGGAGAATAAAATGCACCATAATGGTGGTATAGAGTGATCTAGACACACACCAATAGTTATGGGAGTGAACTGCCACCTAGTTGAGTTAACTAATCTATCAGTTTTCAGTTAACTGACTGAGACAAAGTGAAGTGAGGAGGAGATCAGGGAATCATGGGTAATGCGCTAGTCTGGTGATGATACCAAGGACAATGTGCATTAGTTGGTGATGATCCCAATGTTGCATGGTGACAATACCAATGTAGCATCTAAACTCCACTCAACTGATCAAACTAAACTGAAAACTGAAGAGAATAGTCTCCCTAGAGGAATATTCTTCCTAAAATATAGGAGACTGAATAATGACTAATAAACAAGGAAAAACCTTAGGAAAAAGAAATCCCAGGTGTGTGTGAAGTAACTCCAACATGACTGCACCATATGGGGACTATAAAATCTTAGTCTCGAGCCTTTATTGCTTTCCTCCCAAAATCTAGATCTTACAAATATCTTTACAAAGTGTAGGAGAATAATAAAAGAGAAAAAAATGAACCCAATGTGACAAATCCTCTCAACATGGAGTCAATACAAATTATACAATGAAAGGGGTTAAACTCTCTCAAAATACATCAACCTAATGGTATATGATTTCCAATATTTTTCTAATGCCAAGGTTTGTTCTAATAACCTTGAATGTCCTACTACTAATGTTAACTGATCCTCATTCTCTTAGGGTTATAACCCCTAATTAAGGGCAACACTTTTCCTTAACGAGGAAAAAATACAAGACACATGAGAACTGTAACAAAAAGTGGGTGCGTACAATTTTTATCCCCTTCCTAGATAGAATGGTGGTAGATTATCTCTGAAGAGAAAGAGATATCAACTACACTCATTCACAAATAAGAATTACATCATGCTCAAAGGACTTCTTTCATATGGATTATATATGATAGAGTGAGAGGAATAATTCCCATGATGCATCTGGCATAAACTGGTCTAAGTTTAGAAAATTTCATAGGAATGTAAAACACTAGGACTTCAGAAGAGGTCACCCATCCCAGTACTACTCTATCCCAATCACGCTTAATTGCAGAGTTATAATGGGATCCAATGCCTTAATATTGTAGGAAATACATTACATTACAAATGGAGATGGAATTACATTACGTTCCCCATCAAAAGGGTGAAAATAATGGTTTATCAAAACCATAGGGTCGAAAACATTGATTTAGTGGAGAAGGTGGATGGCCATCGAGATCCATCTAGATCAGTCATCCTCCCTTAGGAGGCAATGGTCCCCATTGTGTCAAGTTCCCTCAATATATAGGGAGTCACTTGCCTTACTAAAGTAGTTATCATACTTGTACTTGTCCTGTGGAAGGATTTCATGAACCTGTTGGTGGAGGTGTTGGATCCATTCAAAAAATATGGTTGCATGATCTACCTTGGTATGGACTCTATCAGTGAAGATGAAGCAAGAAGACCTATATCAATGGGGGATAATGGTTGGGACCCCAAGAAAACCTGAAAAGGGTCATGGCCAATAGATCTATGTTGAACATATGGAAGACTCTCATTCTCTGGAAGGGAGCATCTATAGATTGGACTATTGGGTAAGATATTTGGGCACCATGTCAATGGAATGTGGGACATGGTAGTGAAGAGGAACCCCCATAGGTGAAGTAGAAATATCTTCATGCTCCTATACAATCATGTTGACCTGCTTCTATTGGATAGAAAGATCTTGGGTCGAGGTTGTAGTCATTGTAGTGGCCTTCTGTTCACCTTCTGACTGGATTTTGAAGAGGGAAAGTTTTTTGCTTTGAGAGATTAATTTGTGGCACTATTTTGTTGAGATCAATGAAGTGGCAGTAGTTGGAGCTACCTCCAGTACCCTATAGAGTTGACCCCCCAGAATAACAATGACACTACGAGGCCGAGACTCATAAATAGTGTGAGATTTCCACATATATGGTTGTCCTAAAAGAACATCACAAACTTCAAGTGGTGAAACATCACATAGTACCTCATCTTTGAAGGGCTTGATTTCATAGGGAAAGCGACATTGTTGGTTGAAGTATATGTCTCATCCCCTCCTCAACCATCCAATGGTATACGATTGGGGGTGTGACATTGTCAACAACTTCATTCTTTTGACTACCTCAGTTGAGATCGGGTTCTTATGAATCCCATTATCAACAATGAAATGTAGTGGGGTTCCCTTCACCCACATATGTGAATGGAAGAGGTAATCCCCCTCCTCGGGCTCCTCTAGTTCTTTTGGTTGGACTGTTTTGGTCATGATGGTAGTAGTGGGTTCTTCATAAATGATTTGTTTCCCTTTATTATGCTCTGAATCAAAGTCCACGTCAGGTTTTGGTTCTTTTCTTTGAGCTCGAACACCAATGACTGTTTCGAGCGAAATTCATCAATGTTGTGCCAGGGAATTTTGTGGAACTCGCACTACTTTTTGGTGTCCTTATTCAACTTCACATCACCCTTATTAGTCAATGGGTTGGACTAATTGTCTTGATATTTACTCTCCTTTATTCATCAATGCCTTTAAGGATGAGGTAACATGTGATGTTTCCCCACTTGAAGTCTGTGATTTTATTTTAGGAAAACCATATATGTAGAAATGTCACATTATCTATGAGTCTTGGCCCCATAATGTCATTGTTACTTTGGGAGTTCATATCTATAGGATACTATAGGTATCTCTGACTACTTCCACTTCATTGATCTCAAAAAAATAGTGTGGTAGAGTAATCTCTCAGATCATAATTTTTTCCCTCTTCACGATCTAGTCAAAAGGTAAACATAATTAGGTCACTATGACCACTACAACCTTGGCCCAAGACCTTTCTATTCAACAGAAGCATATCAAAAATATTGTAGAGAAGCACAAATATATTTTTTCTTCACCTACGAGGGTGCCTCTGTACTACCAAATCTCACATTCCATTGACTTGGTGCCAAGGTATCCCTTAACAATGGTCCAATACATCGACACTCCCTTCTAGAGAATGCGAGTCTTCCATATGTTCAACATAGCTCTATTTTCCATGAAACTTTTCAGGTGTGTTACATATGACATTTGCACACCTAGGTACCTCTCCCTAAGTGTTGTAAGTGTCATATAAGTGTCTCATACACATTGACACAATGGAACAACCTATGTCACAATCTCTAGTCAATGTGTAGGAGGGATATATTACATGTAGGAGGGATATATTACATGAAGGCCAAAATACCAAGTGCACATGAATTATTATTAATATTCATGAAAAAGAAAATAATTAAGTGTGAGAATCCACCTCACATTTGGTTTCCTATTTTTTAGGGAAGATGGAGGATCTCATGAATGGTTGAAATATTTCCTCCTTAAAATCCTTGAGAGATATTTCCTCCCTAAAATCCTTAAGAAATATTTTCTCCCTAAATATATTTTAGATCCCTGTTTAGTGGATATGTGATCCTCTCCATGGTGGTTAAGACTCCAAATCATATATAATGAGGGCTTTCCATGGAGAAGGGGGGAATAGAGGAGTTTTGTAACACACCCACTATCGTAATTTTTAAAAATTACGGGTTAATCTCCCATACAGGAGAAATCTCCACAAACCCGTATTAGCGAAATGCCAATCCCTGACTCTATACCAGGATTCGGGGTTCCTTCTATCGGGGTTTTGACACCCACTATATCTTGAAAACTACAAACACTGATCTCCGATTCACCCCTTGGTTGCCTCAGCCCTACGTGGCTAAGCCTTTGATCCATACGACTGGTTTCTGTATGACCATACGACAGCTTCTCGTCGGGGTTTCGGAGTTTGCGGTGCCGAAGTGCCCATGTACCCGGAACTCCCGATTCTCCGATGTGTTCCTAGCATATTGGCTTTCCGGGCTAAGTCCTGGTCAATACGACCACAACGTTCACAAGACCACAGCCTTAATTCCTATCGGGGTTTGGCACCTTTCAATGTTATGGCGCACAAGTCCCCTGGACTCTCGACACGTCTTTACGCTAGCTAGCCCCCTTGGTTATACCATGGTCCATGTGACCACTTACCATATGATTGTCGCCGTATAACCTTCCATCGGGGTTTCGGGGTTTCTGATGTCGCGAGGCACATGCCTTCGCAAATTTCGATCCTCCGATCCCCGATGCCACTTGGCGTTGACTCACGGCCAAGCTTGACCTTCCGACACCTGTCCCTTGTTCTGGCGCCTATGGCCCACACTCCCTATGATGGCATGGAGTGACACCCGTCCTCCACTGGAGTGTTATGACTGTGGGACCGTCGCGCTTCGAGATTTTGCGACTCCTCCTGCCGTGAGTTTCTTGTCACCGAGAATCCCGAAATGCCGAACCCCGATCTCTTTAGGATCCTTGGACACGCGTCCCTCAGGTTAACGGTTATGATCGCATCGGGAAATCGCGGATCGCGATTCCTGTATGCAAGAGTTCTTGCCTTTGGAAAACCCGATGCTCCAAATACCGACTCGCCCAGATCTCCTGCGACGCGTCCTACCAAGATCAACGGTTGAGATCCCTTTCTCGGGGTTTCGCGACTTATCCTGTCCCGTGTCTCTTGTCCTCGGAATTCCCAATTTCCCGATGTATCAAATGTCGATGGAGCTTGATCTCTAACACCTGTCCCTCCGATGGACGGTCCAGATCTTATCGCTGTTTCGAGACTTGAGTGGCCCCGATGCCTGGTACCCCGGATCTCCGAGACAGACGATCTCATGACACGTGTCCCTCTCCAACCGGACGGCTTAGATTTGCTCTCGGAAATTCGAGACTTTTGAAGTCATGTTTCTCTTGCTCTCAGGATCTCTGATTCCCCGATTCCAGACTCTTCGGGATCTCTTGCCATGTGTCCCTTGGATCAACGGCCTATGATGGTGTCGAAAACTCGCGTATCGCGGTTTCGTATTGCAAGGGATCATGTCCTTGAAATCCCCGATATGCCGAACTCCGACTCTCTGGGATCCTCTGCCACGTGTCCCTACTTGTTTGGATGGCTCAGATCTTGTCGGGGTTTTCACTTGGATTTCCCCGAGCACTTGTCCACGGGAATGCCGATTTCCCGATGGAAAATATCCCGATCCCCCTCCGGATCTCCTGACACGTGTCACGCATAACGAACGGTCCAGATTCGATCGAGAAATCGCGTATCGCGATTTCATTGTGCAACGGTTCTACACTCCTAAAATATCTGATGAGTGAAATCTCGATGCCTCCCAGAACGCCGACACGTGTCCTGCTGAGATCAACGACTAGGATACATTCTCGGGATTTCTACTCCAGATCTAATGGCTCAAATCACTTCCTCACGCGCCTACCCCTGCGCAGCTTCTCCGGATCCAACAACCGACGGGTAATGTGAACCGAGATCTAACGATCCAGATTCGTTCTTTTGGGCCTTGGGATTTACGATCCCAATTTCTCGTTGCTCACGATGAGAGAGGGCAAGGCATGTAACACCTGCGTTACTTTCATCAATCTAATGGTCGTGAATGACTATGGTTCACCCGACGAGATCTCATCTGTCGACTTATCACTCCTCACAACACTACTATCTTGGAACATTAACAGAATCGTTCCTCCTCGTGCAGGATTAATAAGGCCTATGCGTTCGAACCCTTGTTCTGGGTTCTTAGCGAACCTTTCCAAGGGGGAAATCTCTGTGGAGAGATCCCTACCGGGGCATTCCCGAAAGTGGTAAAGGGAGACAGTTTCCCGAGAATGGCTGGACATGGTTAGATTCATTTATCAACGTAAGTCGAGCACGGTTTCCCCGGTGCTAAACATATATATCAATTCATTCATATCAAGCTCTACGCGAACATTCTTATGCAGGATTCATTTATAATTTCACAATTCTATGAGCCAATATCTACTCCTCATTATCAATTGTTGTACAGACAATTCCTTCACAGGAAACATTTACAATTCCACAGTCCATGAACATATGTGACAGCATATAAATTTCAAGATGCAATATAAGAAAAATACTTATCAGAAGTAACTACAACAATGGGAGCAACTGCTGAGAGGGGTGCTCGTTTCCACCCAACCGTAGGTGTAGTGACTCCTATTGGATTTACCACTAGCCACCCCCGAGCTGAGACCACGATGTCCTGAGACCTGCATCTCTCTGTCTGCCAGTGCCCAGGAGCAAAGGTTGCAATCCCCCCTCTCTGTGATCACTCACTCTGTGTAAAATTGCCAGAGTTCCCCTCGCGTCTCCCCGCCCGTCAATCGTTTCAGCCATACGCCTTATCCTCTCGCGAGGTTGCATGTGGCATGATTACCCTTGCGCTGGTTAGTCATGATGGCTCTACGGATAGGCGGTTCACCTCCCCATCCCTCATCAAGCCATCCACCTACCAGCCTGCAAGGCATTTATTTCAGGGCTAGCGAGCCGCTTTTGGTTCTCCGGGCCAGTGGAGTCCAAATACGGTGTTTTAATTCTTGGTGGAAGTTAACACCCCTTTTTCAAGGTGCCCTCCACCACCATCGTGGTCTCTTTTCCGCACATCCCCTCTCATCATTTCTGCAATAAATTCAAACTATCATTTACATTCATTGACCTCTTCCTGCAGGTCCATTTACAACACACATTCATACTTATGAGTTTTTCCATAGTCCTTGGCCAGTTCAGTTATATTTACAATCTGGGGGAAACCGGGTGTTACAAGTTTAGAGATACCAAACTTATGATCTCATGATAGTGGAGATTTTAGGTATCAAACCTATGGTCTTGGGACAAATCTTTAGGATATCAAACCCATGATTTTGGGAGATTTGTGCAAGGGTTGGATGAGGAGGACTTGGGGAAGTTGTTGCAACTGCATCTACAATTTGTAAGTATTTCTTTAAGAGTTCTCATTAATATATTGCTTCGCCTATTTCCTTCTAACCTATGTCTCTTTACATATGTTTGTCTTATATATGGATTTGATTGGAGTAATCTTATAGAGTAGAGTAGGAGTTCTTTGTCTTGTTGTCCATTGCATTGAAGGTGTCAAACGGTGCTAAGGATCTTGGATATCAAGTTCAAGTTGGAGCAGCGAGAACAAACATCGGAATAAGGTGGATCAGATTTTCTTAATTCTCCTACTCTTTCTGATTAGTTAGTTATATTCAAAGGAATTTTAGTGTCCAATGTTATCATGTTTTCTATCTTGGTATAGGGGTCTAGAATCCAAGAGGAGATTCACCTGTCCGCAGGGGTATTTTCCTACAACAGAAATTGGCGAATCCACTGGGGATCAACATTGATTTTTATTTACTTGGATTTTCCCTGCCCTTTTCCCACCTTTTAGATCATTTTTACTGTTTTTTCATGATCCATTACCTTTCTCCCATCTTCACTAGAAATTTCACCAATTTCTGTGAATTTTGGGTGAGTTTTTGTGAATATTTTGGCTCTGTTTTGAATTTATGGGAAGGGTAGCGCCCCCATGGAGTGCATATCAGAGTGCTAATATCTGATCAGTTCCCCCCTACAGTTATTTAAAGAGCGCTATAGCACTATGTTCCCTTGAGTTAGGGAGCGCTAGTCTCTTTCTTGTAGGTTTTATGCCTTCTTCTGCTCAGATTTTTGCAGTCTGTTTTGAAAAAGTCTTTACCCAAACTTTGCATGTTGGTTTGTGAAGTTGTTTAGGTTCAGATTTGGTACTTATCACTTCCTATTGTCTTGAATTGAGCTTGAAACATTTTCAGAATTGTGAAATTTCTCTTTCTTGCTGCTTGTTTTGTCGGGACAGTTTGAGTGATTTCTCTTTCTCCCTGTCTTTTCTTGGATTCTTATCTGAATTTTCTTGTGTTCCTTGAATGCTTGTTCATTGTTGAATCCTTGATTGAGTTCTTGTTAGAACAGGTTATATCCTACTTTTTTGCTTTCATTTCTCATTTCTTTGAGTGCATTCTTTGTTTGTAGCCCTTTTTGCTTCATGTCTTTTGCATCTGCATTTGCCTCTTTCTTTTAATTGAAAGTAGTGGAGCATTAAAGGATTTGCATTTAATTTCTTTATACATTATAAGCAAACAAAGAAGATAGTCACATTCTTGCTTTTGGGTAGTGAAACTATCTTGCATTTGAAGTACGGTCTCTTTGGATCATTTCTTGAGGATCTTGATATTGATGAGTTTAATAAAATTTTGGGACATTGTGCATCTGGGAATGATAAACATTTTCTCCTTCTCATAATATATATTTCATTGAAGTGAAATATTTTCATTCTCATTCTTTTCATTGTTTAGAGTCGGTCAAAACACCATTTAGTCCACGCCATTTTCCTCTTGAGTAAACAACAACCTTAAAAATCAAGTGCTAAACTAAAATTTATTGGACTTTTTTATATTTTCTGGTAGCAAACCTACATTATCTTAGGGTGTAGGGATTTGGAATAGGTGTGAAAGATAACTTTCCAAATCTATAAACAAACATAGTATCTTGTGATAGGGAGAGTTTAAATCCACTTGCTACATTTTGTCCTGGGAAGCCCTTCTAACACAAGGTTCAATCACGAGGTTGCATTAGGGATGACAGAGTTACTCACCCTTCTTTGTTGGTCTTGATGTAGAGATTGCACATATTATTGGGGGTCACTTGAGAATAAAATATTGTGGGGACCTTCTCGAGTCGATTTCGGGCTTAGATACCCTGCCCTTGCGCATGGATCAGACTGTCGACTGCTTCCCCAGGCATCATTGTCATAATTGGTAACCTTAGTAGCCTATATCTTTAGGGTCTTTACACGAAGTGACTGTGGAGGGGAAAGTATTCACGGTACCTGAAACCAATGTTGGCCAAAATTACTCAAGCTCCTTGGAGGGTATACCCACGATTATGTGTGGGATATTGCACCAGAGTGTAAGTCCATTAAGTAGGTCGTCAATGTAACTTTTCCACCTGCTTTATCTCAACCCATTCTTATATTATTCTTGCGACGTTGGATTTCATCACCAACTAGTGCGTTCATTGTGAGAAGGTTTTGTTTGTTTTCTTGCTTCCTAGATTTTTAGCGTGTGTTGTTTATTTTCCCTAGAAGACTCTAGTTTAGATCTATGTTTTATGGTGCCAGTTCCTCGAACTACCAATGAAGCAACCCTTTATCCGAGGAACCTTTTGTTTTTCCTTCTTACAGAAACATTGGTCCTCCTTACATCGCTACTTTGAGCCTTCCAAGTCTCACAATTGGTTTACCGGTATGGTTGGTTTCCACTCCGGTAATATTGACTGCACCTAGTGCTTCATATGTAAGAACACCACCCACACACAAACCTCATGTCGACCTTTCTCCTTCTTCACCCATCAAGTCTCCTTCCCTTTCTCCTTCTTCACCTAGTGAAATATCTAAAGAGAGTAGCCAAGTTGATAAGAAAAAGAAGAAACAAAAAGTGAATAAGAAGAAGAACCAGAAAGGGACCAAGCCTCCAACTACATCAGATGTTGGATCCAAGCAACCAGCTATTGTTAATCGTACTGGGAGTGTTTATGAGATTGATAAGACTACAACAAAGAATTCGAAACCCAAATTCCCTTGCAGTGTTTGTAAGGGTGACCACTTTCTGAGGGATTGACCTGGTCTTCCCAAGGTCTTAGAAATGTGGTCTTCCATGTCATCAACCCCTGCTGGACATGCTGGTGATGCCTCATCAACTAGTGACATTAAGGTTGGTAAGAATAAGACAATTGTCAAATTTACTTGAATTTTATGTGAAGGTGATCATTACTCTCACATTTTTCCTCGTATGGACGAGGCTTCTTCTCTTTTGAAAAAGATTCAACTTCCAACTTGTTATCATAATATTTATCCCAACCCATTGTTAGTTGATGGACTGGTCAATCTGGTTCCATCCTCGGTTAGTCCCACTCTTCATATAAAGAGTACGAAAGTGGTCAATCCGGTTCCGTCATCGATCGATCCCACTCTTCCCTTGAGGAGTGCCAAAGTGGTCGATCTGGTGTCGTCATCGGTCAATCCCACTCCTCCCTTGAGGAGTGCCAAAGTGGTCAATAAGGTTTTTCCATCAGTCGATCCCACTCTTCATCTGAAGAGTACCAAAGTGTTCGGTCTGGTTTCATCATTAGTCGATCCCACTCCTCCTCTGAAGAGTGCTAAAGTGGTCGATCTGGTTCCTCCATCGTTCGATCCCACTCCTCCTTTGAAGAGTGAAACCAAGGTGTTCGATCTGGTTCCACCACCTGTCGATCCCACTCCTCATTCAAGGTGTGAGGATGTCTCTTAGGTCTACCTCGTTAATACTGATTCACCTGAATAAGGGGGCACTCTGTCGATCTCGATGACATCCCCTTTAAGAAATCATATGATTTATATTGATTGGAATCATTTGACAGAACGCCATCTTCCCTCTTATGTGCCTTTCCAAATAACCGTGTAGGTTTGTGATAGGACTATTCCTAACACTGTAATAGACGAAGGTGCTTCTATTAGCATCTTATTCATGAATTCTTGGCAGGATTTTGGTTCACCACAACTTGCACCCGTGACTCAGAATATGTTGACCTTTGACAGACGAGTTAGTCAACCTTTAGGGATCCTTCCTCAGTTTTCGATTACTTTGGGAGGTAAAAAAATCTACGTCGATGTGATGGTAGTTCATATCCCCTTGGACTTTAACTTTCTCCTTTGGAGAGACTATGTCTACGTTATGAGAGAATTGGTGCTGACTCTCTTTCGAGTGATGTGTTTCCCTCACAATGGAAACATAGTAATGATCGGCCAAATTTCATTCATTGAACCTCATCATATGGTCAACCATCCACCTTCCCTGAATGGTCCATACATGCTAGCGATGTCCACCCTGTCGCGGGTCAATTATGTAACGACCTACCCTATGCATTCAACCCCGCATGAGAGGGAATCTCTCCCTTCTCTTGACTTAGATCCGGTAGTTGACACGGTCATCTCTTCGATAGGAATATTAGAGCCATATCTCCCTAACCTTATCGAGGTCATCGACATGTATTCCTTCCAGAGTGTTTTTCTTCCATCTAACAAAGATATCCTAGAAGCCATGGATGACGTTTGTCCCTTGAAATGTATTTCATCCATAGCATTATCCTCTTGGAAGCCATGATTAAGGAGAGGTTTTGAGCATATTTTCTCTTCTTTGTGGAAAGATCGTTAAAAAATAAAATAGAAGCTATGAGCATCGTTTTCTTCTCTAGGGAAAGATCGTTAAAAAATGAAACACAAATATGGGGATTGAACCCAGAAACCTTGAACATAGTTTTTCATCTATGTGGAAATCTTGTTAAAAAATGAAACAGAGGTCTTGAGCATAGTTCTTTTCCTATGTCAATGTCGTTAAAAAATGAAACATTCACCTCTCCCGTTGAGTCGATTCTTTTCGCTAGATCTCGTAAATATAGAGTTGAGTCTTTAGCTAGATCTCATAGATGTCGAGTCGAGTATTTAGTTAGGTCTCGTATTTGAACCTTCCTTTCAACTACCCTTATCCTTTTTCTCCATCTAGTATAGAAATTGGTGACAACCTCAAAGTCGACGAATGAAATGAAGCTTGGGGAGGGCATGTCTCCAACCTTTGATTATCATTCTGGAATTATGTCACTATCTTTTCAAGCTAGGGGAAGAGTACCAACCATCCATGGGTATCCCTACCTTTGGAAATTACGTTGGGAATTTACAAGCATAGTTTAATTTTGTTTCAATCTTGTGTAAAAATGAAACCAATAATGAGCTTAGTCTTTGTTCTTTATCATTCTCTTAAATACATGAGAATGTAACCGAGTATACTTTTATCACTTTTTCGGACTCGTAAAGGTTATACGAAAAAGGAACACCCTGGAGTCTCCTTTAAGCTCTTTTCAGACTCTTTAAACATGAAAAGATTGTTGAGTGAGCTTTCTTCCTTTCACACTCGTTAAAAGGTTTGAAAGGGCGTCTTTCGAGTGGTATTTTATCTCTCTTTCGGCGTCGGGAGACTAAAATTATGAAAAAGGACAACCTTGGAGTCGCCTTTAAGTTCTTTTCAGACTCTCTAAACATGAAACACCATTGAGTTTTCCTTCTCTGGACTCGCTAAACTACACATTGAAGGACCCATATGGGAATGGACCCTTCTTCCAGTTCGTTAAACAAAGGAAGAGGGTCTTATCCAAGGTGAGTTATATCGAGCATGTGTTATCCTCCTCGAGCTCATTAAATTAAAAAGAGGTACTCATCTATCTGGGTGGGGGGGAAATTGAAGGAAGTGGGTCAATTTTTTGAGAATCCTTTATGACAGCTATTGTCTCCCTTGAACATAGCACTTGTTTGCGTCTCATCTTACAGTTGGGTAATCTACTTGTCTCTGATTCATACCAATTCCATTTGCTGCCATACTTTTTCATCCAGTCGAAGAGTTCTCTTATTGTTGTCACATTACATTTTTGGTACTCGTCGAGTCAGTGTTTCCAAGTCAGTTGTCATGCCTCACCATGTTCAAGGGAAGTTTCACTTCAAACCATCCATCTGTAGTATTTCTAGTTTCCATTTCATGTGTTATTCCATACTCATTTTATTCACCATCTTACATCACTTTCCTATTTTAGTTTCGTGTCGTTGATGGGGGATACATTAATGCCCTCCTTCGACGAGTCTTTTCCTATTGAATTCAACACATCATCCAAGAATTAGACTTAGAAACCGGTTAGTACCTTGGGACCTGCATGCCTCAATGGAAGGTCTCCTCTCTTCCAACATTGGGTTTACATCATTGACCTCTAATCGGATGATTCCACAAATGTTCGACCTCAACTCATTTATTCACATTCGTTGGAATGTACTAGGGTACCTTGGGAGTCATTGACATCATTGAGATCATTGGTAATTTCCCTCGCACTTGTTAACAATTTACCTCAATGATTTCCAAATCCTATATAATGAGGGCTTTCCATGGAGAAGGGGGGAATATAGGAGTTTAGAGATACCAAACTTATGATCTCATGATAGTGGAGATTTTAGGTATCAAACCTATGGTATTGGGAGAAAGCTTTAGGATATCAAACTTATGATTTTGGGAGCTTTGTGCAAGGGTTGGAAGAGGAGGACTTGGGGAAGCTGTTGCAACTGCATATACAGTCTGTAAGTATTTCTTTAAGAGTTATCATTAATATATTTCTTCGCCTATTTCCTTCTAACCTATGTCTCTTTACATATGTTTGTCTTATAGATGGATTTGATTGGAGTAATCTTACAGAGTAGAGTAGGATTGATTTGTCTTGTTGTCCATTGCATTGCAGGTGTCAAACAGTGCTAAGGAGATTGGAGATCAAGTTCAAGTTGGATCAACGAGGACAAACATCGAAATAAGGTGCATCACATTTTATTCCTTCTCCTTCTCTTTCTGATTAGTTAGTTATATTCAAAGGAATGTTAGTGTCCAATGTTAGCACGTTTTCTATCTTGGTATAGGAGTCTAGAATACAAGAGGAGATTCACCTGTCCACAGGGGGATTTTCCTACAACAAGGTGCATTTGGGGTTCTAACCATTAGCCCCCACTGATATAGATCTTCTTCCTACATCTTCATTGATAGATTCCTCCCACACTCAGACCAAGGCATATCATGCAACCATATTTGTTGAACGGATCCAACACCTCTAGGAATAGGTTGATGACATCCTTCCATGGTCCAAGTACAATAAATACAACTACTTCAACAAGGAATGCGGCTCACCAAAGTTCATATTTAGAAAAAAAATTCCCCATCTCCCGAGTGAAATTGACACAATGGGGACCATTTATTCCTAAGTAGAAAAGTTTGATCCAGGTGGATCTCAATGGCCATCCACCTTCTCCATTGGATCAACATTTCTAAGCCTGTGGTTTTAATAAACCATGATATCAATTTTTTGATGGGTAAATGTGACATCCCCCAAAGATAAAATATTTCTTATTTTGTGTGCTGGAAATTTATTTCCGTTTTAGGCAAATTCGAATCTGGAAATTTTTTCCATTTATGGCAATTCCAAATTTTGAATTTAATAATTGTATTTAATTATTGTGATTGTTGGGCAGAGATCTGTTTGGACTCAACTAACTATTTGACTATGACACTTGTATCACAACAGAACATTTTATATTAACTGCAGGAGGACAAATGGAACAACCATGTTAAAAATCAATTGACCATGACTCCATGAGTGGGGAACAAGTTGGAACTGCCTCTGGGCGGATGATTACAAGTGGAAAATCAGAGATTTGGCCACTGGCAGCCCCTGAAAATCAGGGATTAAGAAAGCTGTGAAAATCCCCAAAGGAGGGAAAAGACCTGGGCAAGAATATATATATATATACAGCATATGCGAGGAGGCAGGACGCTGCCAAGTATGCTGGGAAAGGATTCCCGAGCTCTCTTGCTGTTATGAACATTGCGGATTGAGTGTGAGGCAAGAGGAGTCTACTGAAACATAATTGTCTTGCTGTTATGAACACTGTTGAGTAAGTGTGAGGCAAGAGGAGAACTGTTGGAATTGAAGGACATTGTTGAAGAGGAGTTTCCAAGTTCTCCCTCATGGATTCATGATCAGGCTAGGGGGTGAATCAGGAAAGTGAATTTAGTTGTTCTATTCTACGGTTGGGAGGAACGTGGCTATTCCCTTTGTCTTCCTGCGGATTGGATTCAAATATGTTAATCTACCCCCTCTCTATTATGAATGACTATGTTTTTATTTTGATGTCTTATTAAATCTGAACATCCTACCACTAGGGTCTTATGATATGATTATTGGGATGGATTGGTTGGAACAACACAAAGTAGTACTAGATTGTTATACAAAGATACTTAGATATAAAGATAATTTTGGCACTATTAGAACAACCCAAGGCATACCAAAACCTGTGTCAGTCAGACAAGTTTCAGCGATGCAATTCAATAAATGTATTAGAAAGGGATGTCAAGTTTACGCCATCCAAGTAACGAATCTATTAGAAAAAGAAGATAAACCCAAGTTAGAAGACTTTGTTGTCCTATGTGAATTCAGAGACATGTTTGTTGATGAGATACCAGAATTGCCTCCTAGGAGAGAAATAGATTTCTCCATAGTCTTACTACCTGGATCAGCCCCTATCTCAAAATCACCCTACCGAATGAGTCTACCAGAACTGACAGAATTAAAAATACAATTACAGGAATTGTTGGATAAAGAGTATATCAGACCAAGTGTCTCGCCATGGGGAGCACCAATCCTCTTTGTGAAAAAGAAAGACGGTACTCTAAGACTATGTATTGATTATAGACAACTGAACAAAGTAACCATTAAGAACAAATACCCCTTACCCAGGATAAATGATCTGTTCGATCAAGTTGGGGGGGCCAAGATCTTCTCAAAATTAGATTTACGATCCGATTATCATCAAGTTAGGATAAAGGAACAGGACATAAACAAAACAGATTTTCGAACAAGATACGGGCACTATGAGTTTGTAGTCATACCTTTCGGACTCACTAATGCACCAACCACATTCATGTGCTTAATGAATAGCATTTTTAGCCAGTACTTAGACAAGTTCGTAGTAGTATTTATCGACGATATTCTGGTCTATTCTAAAACAGAGGAGGAACATGATGAACACTTATGAATAGTTCTGCAAACACTAAGAAAACACAAACTATACGCAAAATTCGACAAATGTGATTTCTATCAAAAATAAATACAATATTTAGGACATGTCATTTCCTCGGAAGGTATTGCCATAGACCTGGAAAAGATAAAAGCCATTATGGAATGGCCAGTGCCTAAAGATGTGGAAAATATTCGGTCATTCATGGGAATCATTGGATATTATCGCAGATTTATAGAAGGGTTTCTCCAAGATAGCCTACCCTATCACGTCACTACAAAAGAAAGGGACCAAGTTTAACTAGTTGCAAAAGTGTCAAGACAGTTTTAACAAGCTAAAAAAATTATTGACATCAACGCCCATCTTGAAGGTAGAAGACCTAGATAAAGACTTCACAGTATGCGTTGATGCAAGTAAAGAGGGGCTAGGCAGTGTTCTAACTCAGGAAGGGCACATGATTTGTTATGAATCCCGGAAATTAAAGGAACACGAGCGAAATTATGTCACTCATGAATTAGAATTGGCAGCAGTAATACATGCCTTAAAAATGTGGCGACACTATATCATGGGAAGAAAATTCTTACTATTGAAAGATAATAGCAGAGTGAAATATCTGTTTAACCAACCATACCTTAATGCGAGACAAGCAAGGTGGCTAGCCTTCTTGAGCGAATTTGACTTCGAAGTCAGACATATCAAGGGTAAGGAAAATAAAGTAGCAGATGCTTTAAGCCAGAGAATACATGGGTTATTTGAGATAAATATCAGTAGAGAAGAAAGTGATCTGTAACAAAGAATAAGAACGACAGGTGTTAATGACGAAAATTACACTAAGATGATGGCAGAATTGCAAAATAGTGTCACAAAATCAAATGAACCGGATATAATTATCGACAAGGAGGGACTATTAAGATTTAAAAATATACTTTACGTACCAGATTCAACAGAGCTAAAATTAACTATTTTAGACGAAGTGCATAAGAAACCATACTCTGGCCATCCAGGTTACCAGAAAACAATAACAACACTTAGAAAACTATTTTACTGGCCTAATATGAAGGGCGAAACAACAGAGTACTTGGCTAGGTGCCAAGATTGCCAGTAGGTTAAGGCTGAATACCAACATCCAGTCGGCATATTGTAGCCATTACTAGTACTAGAATGGAAATGGGAGACCGTCTCACTGGACTTTGTCACAGGTTTGCCTAAAACTCATAAACATAATTATTCTATCATGGTTGTAATCGATAAACTCAGTAAGTCTGCACATTTTATTCATGTAAAGTCTACTTTTAAAGCTATTAACATTGCTGAAATATTCATGAAAGAAATTTTTAGACTGCATGGTATTCCTAAAATGGTGATTTTAGATAGAGATGTAAAATTCACATCTGCTTTTTGGAAGGAATTGTTTGCAGGGCTAAATACTAATTTGAATTTCAGCACGAGTTATCATCCACAAACAGATGGATAGACCGAAAGGAAAAACCAAATCATAGAAGATATGCTCCGCATGTATGTAAGAACAAAACCGAACAAGTGGGAAGACTACCTACACTTGGTGGAATTTGCATATAACAATGGGTACCAAACTTCGGCTAAGTTGAGCCCTTTCGAAATACTGTATGGCAGAAAGTGTACAACTCTGATTAGCTAGGATAACCTGGCTCACAGACTCATGGTTGGACTAGAGATGCTCCAAGAAATGGAGAACATGGTAAGAAAGGTACAACAGAACTTGAAAGAAGCACAGGACAAACATAAGAGCTATGCAGATCAGAAAAGAAGACACGCGGACTTTCGAGTGGGGGACCATGTTTACTTGAAGGTCAAAGCCCGGAAAAGATTTTTGAAGTTAGGAAACTGTGCCAAGTTGGCACCCAGGTTTTGTGGGCCCTTCGAGATACTAAGTCGAATTGGACCCATAGCATATCAGCTTGCACTTCCAACTAATCTAAGAATTCATAATGTATTTCATGTTTCTTTGTTGAAAAAGTATATTCATGACCCTACTCATATGATTGATTGGAACTTGGTGAAGGTGGAACCCGAGGGCGAGTTCCAGGTGGAACCCCTGTGCATTCTAGACCAGAGAGAAATAACACTTCGAAACAGAGCCGTCGCTCAGGTAAAGGTGAAATGGAAGCACTTTAGTCCTGAGGAGGCCACTTGGGAATTGGAGGGAGATTTGCGGAAATCTCATCCAATCCCCTTCCAAGAAAGGAACGGACACTAAGGACAGTGTTTTACTAAGGGGGAAAGGATGTGACATCCCCCAAAAATAAAATATTTCTTATTTTGTGTGCTGGAAATTTATTTCCGTTTTAGGCAAATTCGAATATGGAAAATTTTTGCCATTTATGGCAATTCTGAATTTCAAATTTAATAATTGTATTTAATTATTGTGATTGTTGGGCAGAGATCTGTTTGGACTCAACTAACTATTTGACTATGACACTTGTATCACAACATAACATTTTATATTAACTGTAGGAGGACAAATGGAACAACCATGTTAAAAATCAGCTGACCATGACTCCATGAGTGGGGAACAAGTTGGAACTGCCTCTGGGTGGATGATTACAAGTGGAAAATCAAAGATTTGGCCACTGGAAACCCCTAAAAATCAGGAATTAAGAACGTTGTGAAAATCCCCAAAGGAGGGAAAAGACCTGGGCAAGAAAAATATATATATATATAGCATATGCGAGGAGGCAGGACGCTGCCAAGTATGATGGGAAAGGATTCCCGAGCTCTCTTGCTGTTATGAACATTGCGGATTGAGTGTGAGGCAAGAGGAGTTTGCTGAAACATAATTGTCTTGTTGTTATGAACATTGTTGAGTAAGTGTGAGGTAAGAGGAGAACTATTGGAATTGAAGGACATTGCTGAGGAGGAGTTTCCAAGTTCGCCCTCATGGATTCATGGTCAGGCTAGGGGGTGAATCGGGTAATTGACTTTGGTTGCTCTGTTCTACGGTTGGGACGAACGTGGTTGTTCCCTTTGTCTTCCCACGAATTGGATTCAGATATGTTGATTTACCCCCTCTTTATTATGAATGACTATGTTTTTATTTCGATGTCTTATTAAATCCAAACTGGAATGATGTCCACTCTCTATTTGGGTGATTTTTCTGAGGCATTGTATTGATTAAATTGGAATTGTAACGTTTTTTTCCCATTTCTGTTTGTTATGGGGAATATATGTGAAGAACATATGTAGTTATATTTCTATGGAAAGAGGAGATTAACGACAAAGAGGAATATCCTCTCTGTAGATAAACTCCCCAGGAAACCAAAACTCAAATCCCTCGGAACATCTTTATTAATGACCAATCTCTGATGGAATGCTATTCTTAACTATGTATTTTCATAGATGCACAGATCTAGTACTGTTGATGTTTAATGCATTGATTTAAAAGAGGCTCTAAGTGGATATTATAGAATTTACCCTATACAGAAAATTTTATCCTTTGTGCCCCTCTGTGCGTGTAAATTTCCTAAGTCCTTAGGCGTTTGGAATTTTGTGAAGTAAAAGTATATCGTATCCTTCTACACCCTCAGTCTCCTAGAAATTAAAGTAAGATTTCTCCCAGAAAATGAAATTTGAGAGTACCCGCAAAGGTTAAAGACCAAGGAGTGATGAAAATAGTGTGAAGAGTTACAGTAGGAGCTCTCTCTCCCTTTGCGTTTGTTTTTATTTCCTTAACTTTTTTTGACAGGAACAATTAGTCGAACTTCCCTTTCACCTTTCAGAGGTTCGTGTATATTGATGTATGGATTCTGAACTCACAAAGTTCCGAACCCTGAAACCTCGAAGCTTCCACTTTTCGCATTTCAGAGGTTGGTTACATGAGAGGTTTGGGGCATCTGAACTCACAAAGTTCCAAACCCCGAAACCTCGAAATACGGGTCCCACCTTTACCTTTTCGGAACTTCGGGAAATGTTTTGTGTTGTTGCTTGACATTTGAAACCCCAAAGCCCCGAATTCCGAAATCCCAAAAATGCGGGTCCCACCTAACCTTTTCGAAACTTTGGGAAATGTTTTGTGCTATTGCTTGACATTTGAAACCTCGAATTCTGAAATCCCGAAAATACGGGTCCCACATTTACCTTTTCGAAACTTCGGGAAAGGTTTTGTGTTATTGTTTGACATTTGAAACCCCGAAACCCCGAATTTTGAAATCCTGAAATACGGGTCCTACATTTACCTTTTCGGAAATCCGGGAAATGTTTTGTGTTGTTGCTTGACATTTGAAACTCCAAAACCCTGAATTTCTGAAATCCCGAAATACAGATCTCACCTTACCTTTTCGAAATTTCGGGAATTGTTGTGTATTGACGATCGACTGTTGTACTCACGAAATCCCGAAGTGTTGGTCACTCCTCGCGATTTCGGGATTGGTTGTGTGTTTTTATTTGACTGTTGAACTCGTGAAGTCCTGAACCCAGAAACCCCGATGGGCGGGTCCCACTTTCCTTTTTCACCTTTCGGGAGTTGTGGTATGTGGATCCCGAACCCCGAAATCCCGATACGCTGGACACTTTTCGCAAGTTTGTATATATATTGTTGTTGGGTACTTGAACTCATGAAGTGTCGAACCCCGAAACCCCGATGGACGGGTCCCACTTTCCCTTTTTCCCTTTCGGAGGTTGTGGTGTGTTTATGTTTGACACTTCCAAACGTGAAATCCCGAACCCCGTGTTATCCACATTTTTGGTCATCGGGATGATGTCATGATAGTGTCATGATAATAGAAAATCAAACTCTTTATTAAGAACATTTTCATGAGAAAGGTTACACTTGTCAGTTTCCAGAAAACATAGTTTAAAAGATAGTTCGCAGGCTGCATATATACTCTCCTGCGAGAATCCTTAATTCTCGCAGGCTGCCTTCATCTTGACTACGAACTTCTCGCACTGTACTTGAAGTCAGGGTGCGAACATGTTTCTAAAGAAGGAAAATGGATGAGTTCTCGATCCTTCTAGAAAGAATCTTCTAGAAGGATGAGTTGGCTTTCGAATGGTTGGCAAAATACTGACTTTCCAGATATCTTGGGATCATTCCTTATCCAAGTAACTAAGTTATCTTCTACTATATATTGAGGAGATTGCTCATGGAAAAGGTAAACATGAAAAAACAAGAAAGATAAGAAGCAAGCTAGTAAGAGATTGATTGGGGGATCAGTGCAAGACTGTATGGAGGACTAAAGCTACAGCAGCAAAGGACAACAACAAAGTCATCTTATGTGGTTGATTTTCTTCATGCATGAGAAAGTGTGTGTGTCAGAATGAGAGGCCATTGAAAGGAGATCTACGACATCAAGGCTCAGGTTGTATATTTCTCTTTCAGTTAATTCATTACATGAATATGTCCCTTTCCCATAATGATGATGTCATCTTATTACATGATTCCTTGATCACATGTATAGACTAGGTATTGAATACATTAATTTTCTTGTACTTCAATTGGTTTGTACTGTTGTGATTGGACGGCACAAGAGC
>ML810598.1:17515-43220 GCA_009831015.1 Picea engelmannii | reverse complement strand
TATGTCCACTATCCATTTCTCTTAGTTCATTCAATAATCTAGATCTAGGGAAAGAGTAGTATTCTGTCTCGTTTTGTTCTAGATCCAGGTGGATCTAGGGAGATTGGTCTGTGTCCGCACTCACGAATTTATCCGTTAACACCCCGAAGTGTCGGGTCCCCAGTCTTTCCGCATTTTCGCATTTTTGGCAAACGGCGTGGCCCCTTTGTTTCGTTTTGTGTTCGGCATTTATAATCGCCGAAACCCAATTGACCTCTATTATGGTTCCCAAACTGTAGGAACCTAGAAGAAAACTTATTCTTATGGGAACAACTCTAATAATGTAATGAATGGACTGGTAAGAGAACGTTGGAGAGTCTTCATCCAGGATAGAGGTATGGAAGTAACAGATCATATTACGAACCGATTTTATTGCAAACATAGGGTAATATTTTTATGTAGGGTTGTGGTCATAAAACCCCAAATTTGTTTGTATTGTTAAGACTGTGGTAGTGTTATAGGTACTAGCAGATAAGAGAGTATTTATAATTTTCGGGATCTTAATTAAACATTGAAGTGATGAGTAAATACTCATTATATCGTCGATTAGAAAACTTAAGTTGAATGGTAAGGATAATCGACGACAGTAAGGACTCTAACAAAACTTCAAACTCAAGCCTTTTAACAAAAATCTTACTTTCTTGAGATCTCGAAACCTTTCAAGGATAAATATACAAAAAAAAAATTATGGTGATTTGTGAGGTACATTACATATGGTATCAGAGCAAAATTTACAACACTGGGCCTGAACAGGGCCACATTAATTGCTTAGTATATATTCTGATTTATGAAAAGCTAATAATTCTTGTGGATTACAAACATAAATCTTTTATGTTTTATGTTGAATAATGGCAGCCCAAGAAGGTGCAAAAATCAGGGTGGAAGAGAGTCCGCAACAAGGACCTCCTAGAGATCCAAGACAGAACAATGATGGAAGCTCACCCACGGAGGTGTTGGAAACAATGAGAAACCTTGTTGTTGAACTACAAGTTTTCAAGGCCGACAATGAAAAATTGAAGAAGGCACAACAGGAACATCAAGAGATAAATGAAGTCCTGCTATGTAGTATAGTAACCAAGAAAAGTCCAAAAGATGATAACCAGGAGGAAGAGGTCAGCAAAAGGGCCTCCAAGCATTCTGGTGTGAAAACGGAAAAAGGAGACAGTTCGTCTGAAGGGACACCTTCATCTGAAGACAAAACCATACTAGAAAGAAAAAGAAAACAAACAGACCACCTTGAAGGAGAATTTAAAAAGATTAAACCAGCTACTTTTGACGGAGAATCTAGGACAGGAGAAGAAGTCGAGGCATGGTTGTTGGACATCAAGAAATACTTCCAAATCTACAACTATTCCAACAACATGAAGGTTAGAATGGCCATCTACAATCTGAAGGGGAAGGCCAACATTTGGTGGCAGGACCTGAAATTGGCCAAGGGCCTAAAGGAGAAACAGTTGGAATGGTCTGACTTTAAGAAGTATTTTAAGAAACAATACCTTTCTGAAAGCTATTATGAAAGGAAGACGAAAGAATTCTATGAGTTACGACTCAAACAAATGACGATGGAGGACCTTATAAATAAATTTCTGGAACTACTAAGGTTTGTACCATACATCCGGGAAGATAAGGTAAAAATCCAGTGATTCTTAAGTTGTTTACCTCAGTCCTACAGGGACATAATTGAGTTTGACAACCCCAAATACTTGAGTGAGGCATTCAGGAAAGAACGAATGTGCTATGACCAATATAAACAACGGGTAGAGTTTCCCAAGACCTAGAAGGATAAGAAGCAAGATGGAATAAACCAGCGGAAGAAGGGATACCAGCCAGCTCCTTATCAGAATGCAGCAAAAAGTTTCCCAAGGAAGGATTTTCACTCCAATCATCCGAATACGCAAGGTAGCGGTAAACCGGTAAACCTTGGAACGAAGAAGTTTGGGGACAACTCCCGCAAGCCATTAAGATGTTGGGAGTGTGGAGAGTCTCATCTAAGGAGGAACTGTCCATGTTTAATTGTAGCAAACAGAAATGTTGTTCACAATTTCCAGGAAGCCTCGACAGTAGGTTACATGGGCAGAAGTCTGCATCGGATAAATGCAGCCATAGATGGTCGACAAGCTGACCACCAGTCCTCGGTGGTAGAGATTGAATGTAAAATCCACGACACTTGAATTTCTATTTTAATTGACCCTGGAGCTATGTTAAGTTATATTACTCCCGATGAAGTAGAGTCGAATAAACTTAAGAAACAAAAGCATGCAAAACCTTGGCTTGTACAATTAGCAATAGGGACTAAAAGAAAAGTAGTTAACTTTATTTCTGATCTTGAGTTCAGTTTAGAAGGTCAAAAGATAAGGACCAATCTGAACATCCTACCACTAGGGTCTTATGATATGATTATTGGGATGGATTGGTTGGAACAACACAAAGCAACAATAGATTGTTATACAAAGATACTTAGCTATAAAGATAATTTTGGCACTGTTAGAATAACCCAACGCATACGAAAACCTATGTCAGTCACACAAGTTTCAGTGATGCAATTCAAGAAATGTATTAGAAAGGGATGTCAAGTTTATGCCATCCAAGTAACGAATCTATTAGAAAAAGAAGATAAGCCCAAGTTAGAAGACTTTGTTGTCCTACGTGAATTCAGAGGCATGTTTGTTGATGAGATACCAGAATTGCCTCCTAGGAGAGAAATAGATTTCTCCATAGACTTACTACCCAGATCATCCCCTTTCTCAAAAACACCCTACCGAATGAGTCTACTAGAACTGACAGAATTAAAAATACAATTACAAGAATTGTTGGATAAAGAGTATATCAGACCAAGTGTCTTGCCATGGGGAGCACCAGTCCTCTTTGTGAAAAAGAAAGACAATACTCTAAGACTATGTATCGATTACAGACAACTGAACAAAGTAACCATTAAGAACAAATACCCCTTACCCAGGATAAATGATATGTTCGATCAAGTTGGGGGGGCCAAGATCTTCTCAAAATTAGATTTACGATCAGGTTATCATCAGGTTAGGATAAAGGACCAAGACATAAACAAAACTACTTTTCAAACAAGATATAGACACTATGAGTTTGTAGTCATACCTTTCGGACTCACTAATGCACCAGCCACATTTATGTGCTTAATGAATAGCATTTTTAGCCAGTACTTAGACAATTTCGTAGTAGTATTTATCAACGATATTCTAGTCTATTCTAAAACGGAGGAGGAACATGATGAACACTTACGAATAGTTCTGCAAAAACTAAGAAAACACAAACTATATGCAAAATTCGACAAATGTGATTTCTATCAAAAATAAATACAATATTTAGGACATGTCATTTCCTCGGAAGGTATTACCGTAGACCCGAAAAAGATAAAAGCCATTATGGAATGGCCAGTGCCTAAAGATGTGGCAGATATCTGGTCATTCATGGGAATCACTGGATATTATTGCAGATTTATAGAAGGGTTCTCCAAGATAGCCTACCCTATCACATCACTACAAAAGAAAGGGACCAAGTTTAACTGGTCGCAAAAGTGTCAAGACAGTTTTAACAAGCTAAAAGAATTATTGACATTGGCGCCCATCTTGAAGGTAGCAGACCTAGATAAAGACTTCACAATATGCATTGATGCAAGTAAAGAGGGGCTAGGCGGTGTTCTAACTCAGGAAGGGCATGTGATTTGTTATGAATCCCAAAAATTAAAGGAACACGAGAGAAATTATGTTACTCATGACTTAGATTTGGTAGCAATAATACATGCCTTAAAAATGTGGCGACACTATATCATGGGCAAAAAAATCTTACTATTGACAGATAATAGCAGAGTGAAATATCTGTTTAACCAACCAGACCTTAATGCAAGACAAGCAAGGTGGCTAGCCTTCTTGAGCGAATTTGACTTCGAATTCAAACATATCAAGGGTAAGGAAAATGAAGTAGCAGATGATTTAAGCCGCAGAATCCATGGGTTATTTGAGATAAATATCAACATAGCAGAAAGTGATATGGAACAAAGAATAAGAACGACAGGTGTTAATGACAAAAATTACACTAAGATGATGGCATAATTGTAAAATAGTGTCACAAACTCAGATGAACTGGATATAAATATCGACAAGGAGGGACTATTAATATTTAAAAATAGACTTTATGTACCAGATTCAATAGAGCTAAAATTAACTATTTTAGACGAAGTGCATAAGAAACCATACTCTGGCCATCCAGGTTACCAGAAAACAATAACATCACTCAGAAAACTATTTTACTGGCCTAATATGAAGGGAAAAACATCAGAGTACTTGTCTAGGTGCCAAGATTGCCAGCAGGTTAAGGCTGAACACCAGCATCCAGTCGGCCTATTACATCCATTACCAGTACCAGAATGGAAATGGGAGACCATCTCACTGGACTTTATCACAGGGTTTCCTAAAACTCAAAAACAAAATGATTCTATCATGGTTGTAATCGATAAACTCAGTAAGTCTGCACATTTTATTCCTATAAAGTCTACTTTTAAAGCTATTAACATTGCTGAAATATTCATGAAAGAAATTTTTAGACTGCATGGTATTCCTAAAATGGTGATTTCAGATAGAGACGTAAAATTCACATCCGCTTTTTGGAAGGAATTGTTTGCAGGGCTAAATTCTAATTTGAATTTCATCACGAGTTATCATCCACAAACAGATGGACAGACCGAAAGGACAAACCAAATCATAGAATATATGCTCCGCATGTATGTAAGAACAAAACCAAACAAGTGGGAAGACTACCTACACTTGGTGGAATTTGCATATAACAATGGGTACCAAACTTCGGCTAAGTTGAGCCCTTTCGAAATACTGTATGGCAGAAAGTGTACAACTTCAATTAGTTGGGATAACCTGACTGACAGACTCATGGTTGGACCAGAGATGCTCCAAGAAATGGAGAACATGGTAAGAAAGGTACAATAGAAATTGAAAGAAGCACATGACAGACAGAAGAGCTATGCAGATCAGAAAACAAGACACGTGGAATTTCGAGTGGGGGACCATGTTTAATTGAAGTTCAAAGCCCGGAAAAGCTCACTGAAGTTAGGAAACTGTGCCAAGTTGGCACCCAGGTTTTGTGGGACCTTCGAGATACTAACTCGAATTGGACCCGTAGCATATCAGCTTGCACTTCCATCTAATCTAAGAATTCATAATGTATTTCATGTTTCTTTGTTGAAAAAGTATATTCATGACCCTACTCATATGATTGATTGGAACTTGTTGCAGGTGGAACCCGAGGGCGAGCTCCAGGTGGAACCCCTGTGCATTCTGGACCGGAGAGAAATAACACTTCGGAACAGAGCCGTCGCTCAGATAAAGGTGCAATGGAAGCACTTTAGTCCTCAGGAGGTCACTTGGGAATTGGAGGGAGATTTGCGGAAATCTCATCCAATCCTGTTCTAGGAAAGGAATGAACACTGAGGACAGTTTTTTACTAAAGGGGGAAAGGATGTGACATCCCCCAAAAATAAAATATTTCTTATTTTGTGTGCTGGAAATTTATTTCCGTTTTAGGCAAATTCGAATATGGAATTTTTTTTCCATTTATGGCAATTCCGAATTTCGAATTTAATAATTGTATTTAATTATTGTGACTGTTGGGCAGAGATATGTTTGGACTCAACTAACTATTTGACTATGACACTTGTATCACAACATAACATTTTATATTAACTGTAGGAAGACAAATGGAACACCGATGTTAAAAAATAGCTGACCATGACTCCATGAGTGGGGAACAAGTTGGAACTGCCTCTGGGCGGATGATTACAAGTGGAAAATCAGAGATTTGGCCACTGGCAGCCCCTGAAAATCAGGAATTAAGAAAGCTGTGAAAATCCCCAAAGGAGGGAAAAGACCTGGGCAAGAAAATATATATATAGCATATGCGAGGAGGCAGGACGCTGGTAAGTATGCTGGGAAAGGATTCCCGAGCTCTCTTGCTGGTATGAACATTGTGGATTGAGTGTGAGGCAAGAGGAGTCTGTTGAAACATAATTGTCTTATTGTTATGAAAATTTTTGAGTAAGTGTGAGGCAAGAGGAGAACTGTTGGAATTGAAGGACATTGTTGAGGAGGAGTTTCCAAGTTCTCCCTCATGGATTCATGGTCAGGCTAGGGGGTGAATCGGGCAAGTGACTTTAGCTGCTCTGTTCTACGGTTGGGACGAACGTGGTTGTTCCCTTTGTCTTCCCACAGATTGGATTCAGATATGTTGATCTACCCCCTCTTTATTATGAATGACTATGCTTTTATTTTGATGTCTTATTAAATCCAAACTGGAATGATGTCCACTCTCTGTCTGAGTGATTTTTCTGAGGCATTGTACTGATTAAATTGGAACTATAACCTTTTTTTTCCATTTCTGTCTATTATGGGGAATATATGTGAAGAACATCTGTAGTTATATTTCTATGGAAAGAGGAGATTAACGACAAAGAGGCAGATCCTCTCTGTAGATAAACCCCCCAGGAAACCAAAACTCAGATCCCTCAGAACATCTTTATTAATGACCAATCTCTGATGGAATGATATTCTTAACTATGTATTTTCATAGATGCACAGATCTAGTACTGTTGACGTTTAATGCATTGATTTAAAAGAGGCTCTAAGTGGATATTATAGAATTTACCCTATACATAAAATTTTATCCTTTGTGCCCCTCTGTGAGTGTAAATTTTCTAAGTCCTTAGGCATTTGGAATTCTGTGAAGTAAAAGTATATCGTATCCTTCTACACCCTCAGTCTCCCAGAAACAAAAGTAAGATTTCTCCCAGAAAATGAAATTTGAGAGTACCCGCAAAGGTTAAAGACCAAGGAGTGATGAAAATAGTGTGAAGAGTTACAGTAGGAGCTCTCTCTCCCTTTGCGTTTGTTTTTATTTCCTTAACTTTTTTTGACAAGAACACTTAGTCCAACTTCCCTTTCGCCTTTCGAAGGTTCATGTATATTGATGTATGGATTCTTAACTCATGAAGTTCTGAACCCCGAAACCCCGAAGCTTCCACTTTTCGCATTTCGGATGTTGGTTACATGAGAGGTTTGGGGCATCTGAACTCACGAAGTTCTGAACCTTGAAACCCCAAAATACGGGTCCCACCTTTACCTTTCCAGAACTTTGGAAAATGTTTTGCGTTGTTGCTTGACATTTGAAACCCCAAATTCCAAAATCCCGAAAATACGGGTCCCACCTTTACCTTTTCGGAACTTTGGAAAATTTTTTGCGCTGTTGCTTGACATTTGAAACCCTGAAACCCCGAATTCCAAAATCTCGAAAATACAGGTCCCACCTTTACCATTTTTTAACTTTGGGAAAGGTTTCGTGTTGTTGTTTGACATTTGAAACCCCGAAACCCCGAATTCTGAAATCCCAAAATACGGGTCCCACCTTTACCTTTTCATAACTTTGGGAAATGTTTTGTGTTGTTGCTTGACATTTGAAACCCCGAAACCCTAAATTTTTGAAATCCCGAAATACAGATCTCACCTTACCTTATCGGAATTTCGGGAATTGTTGTGTATTGACGATCGACTGTTGTACTCACGAAATCCCAAACTCTGAAATCCTGAAGTGTTGATCACTCCTCGCGATTTTGGGATTGGTTGTGTGCTTTTATTTGACTGTTGAACTCGTGAAGTCCAGAACCCCGAAACCCCGATTGGCGGGTCCCACTTTCCTTTTTCACCTTTCGGGAGTTGTGGTATGTGGAGCCCGAACCCCAAAATCCTGATACGCTGGACACTTTTCACAAGTTTGTATATATATTGTTGTTGGGTACTTGAACTCATGAAGTCTCGAACCCCGAAACCCCGATGGGAGGGTCCCACTTTCCCTTTTTCCCTTTTGGAGGTTGTGGTGTGTTGATGTTTGACACTTCCAAACATGAAATCCCGAACCCCGAAGTGTCGGGTCCCCATTCTTTCCGCATTTTCACATTTTTGGCAAATGGCGTGGCCCCTTTGTTTCATTTTGTGTTCGACATTTATAATCGCCGAAACCCAATTGACCTCTATTATGTTTCCCAAACTGTAGGAACCTAGAAGAAAACTTATTGTTATGGGAACAACTCTAATAATGTAATGAATGCACTGGTAAGAGAACGTTGGAGAGTCTTCATCCCGGAAAGAGGTATGGAAGTAACAGACCGTACTACGAATCGATTTTATTGCAAACATAGGGTAATATTTTTATGTAGGGTTGTGGTCATAAAACCCCAAAGTTGTTTGTATTGTTAAGACTGTGGTAGTGTTATAGGTACTAGCAGATAAGAGAGTATTTATAATTTTCAAGATCTTAATTAAACATTGAAGTGATGTGTAGATACTCATTATATCGTCGATTAGAAAACTTAATTTGAATGGTAAGGACAGTCGACGACAGTAAGGACTCTAACAAACCTTCAGACTCAAGCGTTTTAACAGAAAGCTTACTTGCTTGAGATCTCGAAACCTTTCAAGGATAAATGTATATTTATTTTATTTATTTTTATTTATTTATGGTGATTTATGAGGTACATTACAGTAATGTAATGTAATGCCACATCCATTTTTAATGTAATGTAATGCCTACAACGCTACTGCATTAGTTACAATTAGAAATCTGTAGTTAATCTCTCTTGGGATAAAGTAGTACTGGTATGGGTGACCTCTCGGGAATTCCTATCATTTTACATGCTTATGGAATTTTGTAAACTTAGACCAATTTATCCCACATCCATCATGGGAATTATTCTCCTCTCACTCTCTCATATGTAATCAAGGTGAAGGAGGTCCTTTAAGTATGCAATGGAGTGTTATGTAAATCTTGGTGTGAATGAATCATAGCCAACATCTCTTTCTATTCTTATTCATTAATAGAAGTTGTGTTTCAATATATTTCTATTTTTTTGTTATAATTTCCTTTGTATCTCATTTTGTCTCAGCATAATCGAGATTTGCGAGGGAACAAAATGAAACACTGAAATATGATAGAAACATTGAAATATAGTGAAACCCAACTTCTATTAATGAATAAAATAGCAAAATGGTGGTAGCTTATCCCTAAAGAGAAATAGATGTTGGCTATACTTCATTCCCAACAAGCTTTACATAACACTCCATTCCATGCTTAAAGGACCTCCTCACCTTGATTACATATGAGAGTGAGGAGAATAATTCCCATGATGCATGTGGGATAAATTGGTCTAAGTTTAGAAAATGCAACATGCATGTAAAACACTAGGATATCAGGAGGTCACCCATCCCAATACTACTCTATCCCAAACACTCTTAACTGTGGATTTCTAATGGGATCTGGTGCATTAACATTGTAGGTGTTATATTTAATTAAAAATGGAGATGGAATTACATTACATTCCCCACCAAAAGGGTGAATATTATGGTTTATCAAAACCACAGGCTCGAAAATGTTGATTTAGTGGAGAAGGTGGATGGCCACCGATATCCACCTGGATCCATCCTCCCCCTTTAGGAAGCAATGGTCCCCATTGTGTCAAGTTCCCTTGGGAGATGGGGAAAATTTTGTTGAATCTAAACTTTGGTAAGTTGTTTGCCTTGCTAATGTAGTTGTCTTTCTTGTACTTGTTCTGTGGAAGGATGTTATGTAGTTGTTTGCCTATTGGTGGAGGTGTTGGATTCGTTCAACAAATATGGATGCATGATCTACCTTGGTAGAAATGTGAGATTAATTTGTGCATGAAGACGTAACAAGAATATCCATATCAACGGTGGATAATGGTTGGAATCCCAAGCACACATGAAAAGGTTCATGGCCAATAGAGCTATGTTGAACATATGGAAGACTCTCATTCTTTGGAAGGGAGAATTAATAGATTAGACCATTAGGTAAGGGAGAAACGAGCATCGAGTCTATTAATACCATTTTTTTTCCTATAAAAGAAATGAGGATTTGATGAAGTGGACAGGCTAAGATTGGGAAAGTTAGTGGCAGTAGTTGAGCTTCCAAGGCCTCTGAACAATCAAGAGTCCAATTATCCTAAGGTAGAATGAAGAAATAACAATAAAATACATTCCCTTGTGCACATAAGGAAAAATTTAATCCCTTGAGTGCTTATCGAGAGTCAAAAGGGGATTATCGTGCCCCAAAATAACTTAATCTTTAATATCCCAGGAGTCTATCATGATACCATGACCTACAAACCAAGCGTCAACATTTCGGGACCCTAACATATCAAATAAATGCAAGTAAGGAAGATCAACAAACGACATGCAGTTTTGGAGTCCCCTCTTCGGAGTCTCGTTTGAAGCTCAAGCCCTGACCACTCCGATGGGATGCCCCCAATGGATGGTCTAGATTTAAGTAGATGAAACCCCTAATGGACAGTCCAGATCTGATATTTGATCTCAAGTTGTCCTGGACAGGGGTCATGTCATCTCGCCAACATAGTATTGTCATAGATAATCAACGACTGCCATGTGGACATGGGGAACCCACCATATGCATAGGTAAAAATCTCAAATCTGAGTGACACATGTCCTGCTCCCTTGCCACATCAATACCACCATAGGCCAATAGAAATTCATCAAATGTCTAAGATTGCATCATCATGATGATTTTTTTTCTTTGGTCAATTTCTTCTTTTGACCACAGCCTGATCAACGGTTCTCAGTTGCCCTCATATCTCTGATAGAAGGTCCAGATTGGGTTTTGACGACCCTTCATAGTTCTCTTTTCAGAGTCTTGGTTGAAACTGATCCTTTAACACTCCCAAGAGATTCCTCTGATGGATGATCCATATATTCTCTCAAATATTTTTCAAGTGGGGTCGATCAATGGTCCAGATATGCTCCTATGTATCAAAGCCTCCCAGCCAGGAGTCACATCATCCTTCCAACAAAGCACTTCCAGAGCCAATCAGAAGTTTCCACATGGATAGGTGGAACCCACCAAAGGTTCACCAAAGCATATCAAATCAGGGTGACACATTTCATGTCTCCCTTCCACATCAAAATCAGCGTGGGAGAATAAAGGGTTGCCATGCATCCAGGATCACATCAACATGACGATATTTTCCTCAGTCGATTTTGGGTTCTTGGTCGATCCAAATCGATGAATCTCATGCGTCTTTAGACTTGACCTTGTAGCTCCATATCAATGGTTGAGATGTGGTTTCATAGTCCCCTCTTCGAAGTCACATTTGGATACAAGCCTCAAGCACTCCGATGGGGCACCTCTGATGGGCGATTTAGATCTATCCAAACCTCTTTCAAGCGAGACCGATCAATGTTCCAGATTCGATATATGATTTTAAGTTTCCTCGACCAGGTGTCATGTCAACATCCAAGCAGATCATTTTCAGAGCCAACAAATGACCGCCACATGGACATGTGGAACCCACTGGATACATAGGTCAATACACCAAAAATGGGTGACACGTGTCATGTCTCCCTGGAATATCAGTGCCAGCGTGGACCAGTATAAATCCTCAATGTTTCCAATATGAATTCAGCATGATGATCTTTTCCTTAGTCGATTTTGGGTTCTTGTTCGATCCAGATCAACGACTCTCACGCGTCATCGAACTTCCCCTTGCAACTCCAGATCAACAACCGAGATGTGATTTTAGAGTCCCCTCTTCGAAGTCACATTTGGATCCAAGCCTCAAGCACTCTTATGGGGAACCTTTGATGGAAGGTCTATATCTATTCAAACCTCTTTCAAGTGGTACCAATCAACGGTCCAGATTTTATCTTTGATCTTAAGTTTTCTCAGCCAGGTGTCATGTCACCCCGCTGGCAAAGCACTGTCATAGAAAACTAGCGGTTTCCACATGGACAAAGGGACCCACCGCATACATAGGTAAATGTCTCTAAATCGAGTGACATGTTTCATGCCTTCCCTTCACATCATCGCCAATGAGGACCAATAACAAGGTGCCAAGTGTCCATCTTGACATCAATGTTATATCTTTGCCTTAGCCAAATTTTTCTTCCGACCATGACTAGATCGATGGATCCAAATTCATCTGTAGATACTCCGATCAATGGTTTTCAAAGTTCCCTTGTTGGAGTCCCATTGAATTCAAGACCCTGATTTTTTAGACAAGTGTGACTCTGATCAACAGTCCAGATTCCATTGTGTTGATCTCACAACTACTGAAGTTTCATGCTTTTGCGGACCTTGATCACTCTGACGGATTACTAGAAGAATTTAAATATGGTCTGATGAAGCATGCCCGCATTTAAAAGATCAATGATTGAGATTAATCATCGATATCGATTCAACGACTACAAATTCTCATGTTTGTGCAAATTTGATTTCGAGCACCCAATAGTATGAGAAATGATTATAGAGACTCTTCATGAAAAAATATCGAGTGGATATTTTGGCCTATGAATCTCCAATTGCTCTATGATATCAACATTACCAATTTGAGCAAGTAAAAGTGATTCATGTAGTTTTACCAGAGGAAAAGCTACTCAAGAATCAAGAAGTCGTAATAATATTCAAGAAGCTAGGAATGGTTTCAAGAAGTGGTTTTAGGGCATGAGCGAGAGGAATAAAAGACAATGAGGGAACCCATTATCAAGGTTGACACTTTGGGGAGTTAAAGAGTTTCTTGTAACCAGATTTGTTCGACCACATAGATATCTTGAGCACATTCAATTTGTAAATTCAACAGGAAACCAGAGATTCATCCCCCACATTTAAGTTTTAGTTTGTAATTCCTCCTTTTGTATTTGTGTTATTGTAAATAATCTCCTCCAACTTTTTATTTTCTTGTATCATATCTGATTTATAAAATCTAAAGAAGCAAGTGATTCACCATGTTCAGTGTTACTGTAGGATGTATGGTGATGACACAAAAGTGATTTCCTCTGAATGTATGATCATTTCTTGTCATTTTCTTTGTGCATTTAAATGATATGTAGAGGCTACCTCCATGCATTTGAATGTGTGGATATTTTAACTGTTTGAATCATGTTTTTATTGATATGTGTGCATCTATTAGAGTTGTTGAATTTTTATTTTCTCAACACATTGTTCTTTTCCATAAGCTACATGATTCATTCCCAGCAGTGCCATGTATGTTTTTCTTGTTTTTCTTCTAATTCACCACTTCATCTCTCCTTTAAAGCTTGATAATATGAAACACTAGTGAACATATACCTATGATAGTTTAGAGAATTTTTCATCTGAGCTGAGTTTGTTTGAGGTCCTTTAGTTTCAAGAAGAGAGAGGGAAAAACCTCCCAAAATATTGCACACTTTCCTTACTGCAAATTTAGATTTAAGATTCATTTTGAGTCTTAGCCCTGAGGGTGGCTCGACATCATTCCAATAATATCCTGGAACATATTGAGGGATAACATCTGAAATGACATCATTTCTAGGGATGTAAGGTGAAGAATATTCCTTGGGGATACAAAATTGTAAGCTCTGAGACTTGATGGTGAACAAACCTTAGGAATTTGGTTATTAATATTTCACCCGGCATCTATAAAGAAGGAAAATTGTGCCTCTACCAGAAGACATATTAGAAGCCACCTTGATTATGATTGGGTTTCGATATATTCAGATCCAGAAAATCTGGTAACCCAGAGAAACATCAGAGAGCATCAAACTTCCTTTTTCTCATGTAACCCTTATCTAGACATCTCTCCTTTTGTTGTTCATCAAAATGTTGAACTTGTAGATCTGATTGATATACCTGAATATCCGCTTTCTACTACAAATTTTCCTCCATAATCGTTAATAGACCTCCATATTTCTCCTTTAGAATTTTGACAAGAAGTCAGTTCTTCCCATCAACCCTTATTGAAAATTCATGTCCCTCCTCTGTCCTTTGAAGCCCATAGAATCATTTTACAAAATCTCATGGATGGATTAAGTGGAGGAAGACCTGTGGGAAATTAACCTCCTTCCCCACCACCTATAAATCCTTGGGTCACTTTCATATTCTCCCCATTGAATCTACCCCAAATTACCCATGATCGCACTAAGAATTACATGAAATGTTTGCCAAACTTTGATGGAAATAAAACATGCTTGGCTGAAGAGAATATGAGTGCTTTCCAAGACTTTACAGATGACCATTTTGTAGAGAACAATGATTTCTTCGTGAGGCTATTTGTCCAAACTATTTGGGGAGATGTTAGAAAATGGTTCAAAGAACTGCATGTTGCTTCAATTGATAGTTGGCCAACTCTAGATGTTGCCTTTATGAGACAGTGGGGTGAGAAAAGGCATAGCCTATACTACCTAGATGAATTTGGCTCACTCAAGAAAAGAGAAAATGAAATTGTTGATGATTTCAATAGGAGGTTTAATAATCTCTATAACGAGATCCCTACAGATATAAATCAATCACAGTGAGTGGCTAAAGTGACATACGCTGGAGTATTTGATGTTGTTTTTGCATACTTTGAGCGAAAGAAGGTCCTCGACCCTGCTAGTAATGAAAGAGGATGCAATAGACATAGAAGGAAACATGATTGTGTCAAGAAATATGAATCAAAGGCAGGATTAGGTAGAAAAAAAAAGGTCAAGGAACACTGTGGTACTTATGATCCAAGTAGAGAACCCCAAGAAGCAAAGATGGATGAGATGTCTAGAATGATTAAGAATCTAACAAAAAAAAATTCCATATTTGAGATAGAGCATAACAATACAAACAAATCCCCCAAGAGGGAGGCATAAGGAATCCTAACCCTAATCAATTCAGAAGACCTCGTAATCCACAACTCATGAGAAGGGAGAGAAGAAATGAAGAACAACCCATTCAGCCCCTTGTAAGAACTAACAATGATAACAACTTCATTGAAGAAGTAGTGGATGAGAGCTATGATGAATACATAGAAGAAATCCACCTACTTCAAAATTATAATGACACCATACATCTAACTCAAGATGACTATGAAGGGTCACTAAATCCTAGGAAATTGGTGCTTTATCCTCAACACAACAAAGGAGCTTTATCCTCAGTTCAGTACATAAATTTGTTTGATGCACTATAGGTTGATATGCATAAGAAGTATGATCTCAGGCCTCGACATAAAGAATTTGTTTTCGACAATCAACCTCAGGCTAAGAAAGTTGGTCCAAAGTTATCCAAATATAAAGCTAAAGAAGTTCTAGACATCCCTAAGGTAGATGGAGTTTTGGAGCCTGTTAAAAAGGAAAAGGAAACTAAATAATTTGAGGAATTAGTTTCACCTTTCAATATTGAACGTGAATTATCCAAGATAAAGATTCCTATGCATTTGGTGGATTTGACTGAAAACCCCTCATACCATAAACAAATTGAGAAAATTATGCAAGGGAAGGGATCAACAAATACTCTCGATACTTTGAATGTAAAAGATGAGTCCCCTACCATAGTTTTTGGTCCTCATATTGATGACAAAGAGGAATCTGTGGCACCCTTCTATGTGACCTTGAATATTCATGATAAAATGCTACACAATTGTATGCTCGATTATGGAGCATCACACAATCTTATGCCCAAAGTAGTCATGGAAAATTTGGGGTTGGAAATAACCAGGCCATACCATGACCTTTATTCGTTTGATGCCAGGAAAGTGAAGTGTTATGGGATGATTAAAGACATGGTTGTAACCATGTGATGACAACATATTAAAAGTATTATGATGGACACGGTGGTGGTCAATGTACAAGCCAATTATGGCATGCTGATGTCCAGAACTTGGGTGCGAAAATTGGGAGGCACTATGCAGATAGATATGACTTATTCCACTGTACCAGTTTTTGGAGAGGAGCTCAGAAGGCCATATCGAGAGACAAAGTTTTCTTATATGGTCAGTGATCAGAAAAACCTGGTGAATCATCCCATATATGTTGTTGATGAATATATGGTCTATTGTATCCTATATGTAAATGAAGAGTACAATAAAACCCCAATGCTTGCAGATCCTCTTGTAAGCCCCGTGGAGGAAGTGGATGGAATATGGAAAATAAAATTTGATGGTGCATAATCTAAATAAGGGGTTTGGGCCGACGTAGTGCTCATATTCCCCACCAAAAAATAGATTTATTTGTCCTACAAGCTTGAGTTTGAGGCCACAAATAACATGGTTGAATATGAAGCCTTGATCTTAGGCCTAGAGGCAACAAGAAAGATGAAAATTACCAAGATGGTGGTTTTGGAGTTTCAGAGCTATTTGTGCAGAAAGTAAAAGGTTCTTATCAAACAAGGCATCCAAGAATGAGGGCATACATGAATCAGGTATGGGATATGATTGATAATTTTTATGAATCTTTCAATATTTATATTTTTTTGATAGAGATTAATCAACCAACTGATTCCCTAGTAGTATCTGCTAGTACCTTTAAATTACCAACCACCCCCCAAATTAAATATGAGACCGAGATGAGATACAAACCCTCCATTCCCGATAATATCAAATACTGGCAATTTTTTGAAGATGATCATCATATCAGAAAGTTCATGGAAGTAATATATGAGTTTGCAAATACTCATATTGATTAAAATGATGAAGAGGACACAAAACATGATATTGGTGAGGAAGCTGAAAAGATTCCTAAATTTAACAATTACATGGTTGAGAAATTACATGTCAAACCAACTGTCCTCCCCAAAGATGATAGAATTGAGGAATATAATATTGGGACTGAAAAATATCATAAATATATTAAGTTGTCCCAAAATATTCGTGTTGATCATAGGGAACAGTTTTTGCAGGTGTTCAAAGAGTACATGAATGTCTTTGCATGGATATACGAGGACCTAAAAACTTATGATACTAGTATCATCCAACATAGAATACCCATCAAACTTGATACTAATACTTTCAAGAAGAAGCTCATGCAATTTAACCCTCTTATTTTTCCTACCATTGAGAAAGAGGTGAGGAAATTATTAGATGTCCATATTATTATTCCCTTAAGGTACTATGAATGGGTTGCTAATTTAGTTTCAGTGAGAAAGAAGAGTGGGGAAATAAGGCTATGTGTGGACTTTAGGAATCTAAGTAAATGATCATTAAAATATAACTACCCCCTACCCAAGATGGACCGTATGCTGCAGAAATTAGTAGGGGAAAACAAGATATCCATAATGGATGTTTTTTTAGGATACAATCAAGTGGCCATGAACCTAGATGACAAAGAGTAGACAACCTTCACAACACCATGGGGGACTTTCATGTATGACACAATTCCTTTTGGTCTGATAAATGCAAGTGAAACTTTTAATAGAGCTGTGGACATTGATTTTGTGGGTGAGAGAGACAAGTTTATTGTCATATACCTTCATGACATGATAGTTTTCTCCAAGACAAATGAAGATCACATCAATCATTTAAGGAAAGCCTTTGTGAAGTGTAGGAAGTTTGGGTTGTCCTTGAACCCCCAAAAGTATTCTTTTTCTATGGAAGAAGGAAATCTTCTTGGCCATATAGTACTAAAAGAAGGGGTGAAGATAGATCCAAAAAGGGTGGAGGCAATCAAACGAATTGTTGAGCCTGGGAACAAGAAAGAGGTATAATATTTCCTAGGTAAAATAGGCTTTCTGAGAAGGTTTTTTCCCAATTTCTCTAAAATGGTGAAGCATATTACCAACATGTTGAAAAAGAACCATGAAGTCAAGTGGATAGTTGAAGCCAAGGAATCCTTCCAGCAGATCAATGAAGCCTTGGGAGAGTCTCCAATTCTGATCAGCCCAAATTATGACAAGGATTTCCTCATTTTATCTTTTTCATCAACACATACGATAGTTGTTGTGTTTCTCCAGAAAAATGAAAAATACCAAGAGCATACCATATCCTTTTTCAACAAGGCCCTGAGAGATCTTGAGTTGAATTATAGTAGCATAGAAAAAAATGTTTATGCATTAGTCAAAGCATTAAAGGATTTTAGATATTATATACTACACTATGAGATATTAGCTTATGTACCTACCAGTACTATAAAATACATTCTCACACAACCTGATAGTGAGGGAAGAAGAGGAAAATGGATTGCTAAGATTCAAGAGTATGACGTGGATATCATGCCCACAAAGCTAGTAAAAGGACAAGGACTAGCCAAACTATCGGTTGAATCTTACTACAATTTTTTAGACTTGAATGCACTTTCAACAAACATCATAGCAGTAGATTCAGAAGAGGATGAAACACAAGAATCATCCTTAGAGGTAAGTGCCAAATTTTCTCAGTCTGATTGGTATAAAGACGTCATATTTTACTTGCAAAAAATTAGTTTCTCACCAACATGGGATAAAGCCAAGGATAGGTCTATTAAGCTTAAAGATGTAAAGTATTGCATTTTGGGGGAAAATCTATTTTGGAAGTACCTAGGGGGGATCCTACTAAATTGCCTCATTGAGGAAGAAACCAAGGGAATAGTCGTTGAGTTTCATAAGGGTGTGTGTGGGGGCCACCATGCTTGGATATCCATTGCATACAATATCCTTAGAGCTAGGTATTACTAGCTCTTTTTTTTTCTGATGTAAATGGCTTGGTTCGAGCATGTGTAGAACGTTAAATGTTTGCAAGAAAGCAGAAGTTGCTACCCCTCCCACTAAAACCAATCAAAGTTGAGACACCTTTTCAGCAGTGGGGATTAGACTTCATTAGAGAGGTTAATCCAAATTCAAGTGGACAAAACAAATGGATTTTGACAACCATATACTATTTCATAAAATGGGTAGACGTGATACCTACAATGGCAACCATTGATACAATCATCATAAAGTTCCTAGAGGAGAATATCTTGGCCAGATTTGGGTGCCCAAGAAAGATAATTGTTGATGATGTTCAGGCTTTCAACTCTGCCAAATTGGTTAAGTTTTATCAGGACTATGACATAGAGATAGGACACTCTACTACTTAGTATCAAAAGGGAAATGGTTTGGTTGAATCCTCCAATAAGAACATTATCAATATTATCAAGAAATTGTTATCTCAAAACAAGAAGGAATGGGATTCCCACCTGAAATATGTTGTCTAGGAAGACAAAGTTAGCATTAAGAGGGCCATTGGAACTTCCCTTTTTTAGTTGGTGTATGGGTTGGAAGTCGTTTTCCCCATTCATCTCAACCTCCTTGTGATGAAATTACTGCAAGATGAGGAGACAAAATTAGATGACACACAGAGAAGAATTAACCAGTTGATTGAAGTCAAATAGGTAAGAGAACAAGTTCAGATAAATTCCTAATATCAGCAAGCAATAATAAAAGAAATATTTGATAAACGGACCAAAGAAAGAAATTTCATGGCAGGCGATTTGGTCCTGAAATGGGATGCCCAAAGGGAAGAAAAAGGGAAACATGGAAAGTTTTATAATCTTTGGCTTGGACCCTTACAAGTGGTTGCATTCCAAGATAACAACACTTATGATTTATCTTAGCTAGATGGAGAAATATTTGGGGCTCCTGAAATGGGAGGTTTCTCAAACACTTCTTACAGTGTTGATCACTGAAATATTTTCTTACCCTGTACATAAATAATTTCTTTTCATTTTTCTTCATGAATTTTTTATTTTACTTCATTCACCATTCATTACTTCAACAAGTAGGTAGGCTTCTAACAATATAAGTTGTTGAGAAATTTTTGTGTCACATATCAGATCAATTTTCAGGTATGAAGGAGATGTATCGTTTTGGCGTAGACTCCATAACCCAATAAAATAAGGCACTTGGTCATTTTTCGGGAAGACTCAATAACCCAATAGAAGAAGTCACTTAACCTACAATTCTCAATAGACCATAGGGGTATGTTGTCCCTGCTGGAGCCAATGTTAGTACCATTTTTGTTTCTATCAAAGAAATGAGGATTCGATGAAGTGGTCAAGCCTATATTTGGCAAGTTAGTGGTAGAATTTGAGGTTCTAGAGCCTCTCAACAGTCAAGAGTCCAATTATCCTAAGGGAGAATGAAGAAATAACAATAAAATACATGTCCTTATGCGCATAAGGAAAAATTCAATCCCTCATGCTCTTATCAGGGGTCAAAATGGGCTTATTTCACCCCAAAAGAACTTAAGCGCTAATAGCCCAAGAGTTTATCATGAGACCGCAGCCTATGAACCAAGCACTAGTATTTCGAGACCCTGAATGATTGAATGAATATAGGAAAGGAAGATCAATGAACGACGTGCAGTTTCAAAGTCCCCTCTTTGGAGTCTCATTTGAATCTCAATCCCCAACCACTCTAATGGGACGCCCTCGATGGACGGTCCATATTTTAGTAGATGCAACCCCGGATAGATGGTCCAAATTTTATCTTTGATCTCAAGTTGTCCCGACCAGGGGTCGTGTCAGCCCGCCAGTAGAGAACTATCAAAGACAATTAGTTGTTTCCACATGGACATGTGGAACCCACCATATGCATAGGTAAAAATCTCAAATCCAAGTGACATGTATCCTGCTCCCCTACCACATCAGTACCACCATGGGCCAATAGAAATTTTCCATGTGTACTTAGTCAATTTATTCTTTTGACCATGGCTAGATCAATGACTCTCAGTTTCCCTCAGATCTTCGATGGACGGTCTACATTGGGTTTCGACGACCCTTCAGAGTTCTATTTTTGGAGTCCCAGTTGAAACTGATCCTTCAACACTCTGAAGAGGCTCCTTTCATGGACAGTCTAGATATTCTCTCAGACCTTTTTCAAGTGGGGTCGATCAACTGTCTAGATCTTCTCCCAAGTATCAAAGCCTCTCGGCTAGGTGTCACGTCAACCTACCAACATAGCACTATCAATTCTAATAAGAAGTTGTCACGTGGATAGGTGGAACCCACCAAAGGAACCCCAAAGCATATCAAATATGGGTGACATGTGGCATGTCTCCCTACCACATCAACATCAACGTGGGAAAATAAAGGGTTCCCATACATCCAGGATGACATCAACATGATGATATTTTCCTTAGTCAAGCCATATCGATGACTCTCATGCGTCGTAAAAATTCCCCTTGCAACTCCAGATCAACGGTCGAGATGCAGTTTTGGAGTCCCCTCTTCAGAGTCACATTTGGATCCAAGCCTCAAGAACTCTGATGGGGCACCTCCAATGGACGATCCATATCTATTTGGACCTCTTTCAATCGATATTGATCAACAATCTAGATCTGATCTCCGATTTTAATTTTTCTCGGCCAGGTGTCATGTCAGCATGCTAGTAGAGCATTATCAGAGCCAATGTGTGGAACCCACCAGATGCACAGGTAAATACACAAAAAATGGGTGACACGTGTCATGTCTCCCTACCACCTAAGTGCTAGTGTGGACCAATATAAAGCCACTATGTGTCCAAGATGACGTCAGGATGGCGATATTTTCCTTAGTCAATTGTGGGTTCTTGGTTGAGCCAGATCGATGACTCTCATGCATCGTCATACTTTCCCTTGCAACTCTAGATCAACAACTGAGATGGATTTCATATTCCCCTCTTCAGAGTCACATTTGGATCCAAGCCTCAAGCACTTTGTTGGGGCACCTCCGATGGATGGTTTATATCTATTTGGACCTATTTATAGTGGGACCAATCAACGGTCTAGATCTGATCTTTGATCTCAAGTTTTATGGGCCAGGTGTCGTGTCATCCTTCTAGAAGAGCACTGCCAGAGCCAACCAACGACTACCACATGGACAAAGGGAACCCACCACATACACAGATAAATGTATCGAAACTAAGTGACATGTATCACGCCTTCTTTCCACATCAACACCAACGAGGACCAATAGAAAGGTGCCACATGTCCAGGCTAACATCAACGTGATATCTTTGTCTTAGCCAACTTTTTCTTTCGCCTGTGGCTAGATCGACGACTCCAGTTCATCTGTAGATCCTCTCATCAAAAGTCATTGGAGTTCCCTTATTGGAGTCATGTTGAATCCTAAACCCCAATCGCTCCAATGAGTGTGACTCCAATCAATGATCCAAATTTGGTTTTGTTGATCCGACGACTGTTGAAGTTTCATGCCTTTGTAGACCTTGATCGCTCTGAAGGATTACTAGAAGAATTTAAATTTGGTTCGATGAAGCAGGCCCATGTTTAAAATATCAACAATCAAGATTAATTGTTGATATTGATCCAACGTTTGTTGAGTCTCACGCTTGTGTAGATTTGATTTTGAGCACCCAATAGTACGATAAATGATTACATAGACTCTTCAGGGACAGAGCTCGAGTGGATATTTTGGCCTACGAATCTTTAGCTACTCCACAATATTGTCATAAATAATTTGAGCAAGTAAAATTAATTCATGCAGTTTTACCAGAGGGAAAACTGCTCAAGAATCAAGAAGTCGTAAGAATATTCAAGAAGTTGGGAATGGTTTCAAGAAGCAGTTTTAGGGCATGAGCGAGAGGAATAAAAGACAATGAGGGAAACCATTGTTAAGTTCAACACTTTGGGGAGTTAAAGAGTTTCTTGTAGCCAGAGTTTTTTGACCACAGATATACCTTGAGCACAGTCAATTGGTAAATGCAACGAAAAACCAGAGATTCATCCCCTACATTTAAGTTCCAGTCTGTAATTCCTCCTATTGTATTTGTGTTCTTATAAAGCATCTCCTCCCACTTTTTCTTTTCTTGTATTAGATTTAATTTATAAAATCTCAAGCAACAAGCCATTTTCCATGTTGAGTGTTACGGTATGATGTCTGGCAATGACACATAAGGGATTTCCTCTGAATGTATGACCATTTATTGTCATTTTCTTTGTGCATTTAAATGATATGTAGAGGTATTGTTTGCACTAGAAGTCACCCCTAGAATGTTGTAGATGTAAGCCCAATACCCATCATAATGTAAATAATAGTTGTTTTAAAAGTGTGGCAAATGGATGTGAAACTCAGTTTGTAATGTTAATCACAAAACCCTCCATGAAATGCACACCATCAAGAAAGGATTTGAATGGCTTCAACATCAGTGGTTGAAGATATAAATGGAAGATAGAAGACTTAGCAAGAAAAGTGAAATATGTATATAAGATTACATCATGTACTTCTGGGATACATATGAAAAAAACTCATTTGAATCAAAACTTCCTAATCCAAAGAGAAAATCACTTTGATCAACTTGCATACAATACCACAATAAATCATTTACTGCAATAAGGAAAAAAACATCATGATGAATATTTCACCAGATATTGATACCAAAGTGAGACAGAAAAGAGACGACGATAAGAAAAAGTTGATTTTTCACCATTGAAAGATTCTTAAGTCTGGTTCATACATCAGGAAAAACTATGTTACAATAATAGACTAAAGATAAGAGTTTTCTCTACAACCATTCAAACCCCCTCTTCAATTACAATCCATCTTAAATAACCAAAACATCAAAAGAACCATGTATCATTCTCTCCTTAACTTCCTCATAGGATTTCATGCCTAAGGGAAGCGTGGAAACATGTGTACAACAAGAAAATAACAAATTGTTATTTTGTAGGAAAGTGGTGGGAATGTATCGAACAAGTCTTTAATAACTGGTGATGTGGATTTTCTTCATGCAGCTCCTTGAGGCATGTGGCCTTATAAATTGCAACTGAACCTCTGAATGTTGGTACGAGCTCATATTTACATTTGGAAATCCCTCTTTCCTTCAACATCTTCATAATCAGAGTTCGCAGCGCCAATGCTGCAAATTGTCGTGAAACACCCAGTTCGCAGCACCAGTGAATCCAGGCACTGCGAATTTTGTTGTAGCTTCCTGTTTTGTTGAAAAAATATTTTGACCCTTCAAAACTTGTACCAGAAGTTGGATAGACCTTCCAAAATATGTTTCAACTCCTTACAACCTGAAATAACTTTGGAGAAAATATAAAAGATGTTAGGTTTAACTCATATGATGATGATGTGGAAGATCATCTTGTATTCATCTTTTGGTTCTGGTAATCCTTCTAGTAGCCACCTTATCCAACATGTCTAGATTCATTTTTTCCACTTCTTCTCTGAAAGGTTGTAACTTTGCCTTTAATTTTCTGATCTCAGCTTGGCAGGGTCTCTTTTGCCTGTATACATTCTTGAGTTTCCTGTGATGGGGAAAATACCTCTTAGAAATGAACCTAGCTTTCTCAATGGTCTCTTCATAAATATCTAACATCTATTTGAACTTAATTCTCGAATCCAATTCTTCCTTTTTCGACTTGTCAATTTCATCTTTTGCATCCTTAAGTTGCCTCCCGAGTCTTTTGAAAGTAGGGTTACCTTCATGAGGAGTGTTGATATCAATAACCTCCATGGGATTATTGGGAATATAAATTTGTCCTTTTACTAAGATGAAATATATGTTGTACCATTCTTTGTAGGAGCATGTTGTTTGGATGTTGATCTAGCAAAAGGTCTTCTAGATTTGAGTTTTTCTGCAGCAACTAGTGTGCTGAAAACAATTTTTTTTCCTTTCAATTTCCATGTTTTTCTTGATGGTATTTCCACAGGAATAGGTTATGCCACAAGTGAAATTTCTCTTTCATGAGGTTGTGAGGGACCAGCTTCTTCTGTTTTATCAGTAACTAGAAAATTCTTATCACTCCTGGTCATTCTCCTCTTCTTACTTGAATCTGCCTAAACAATTTGCTCAACAAGGGTAGGAGTTTGTCTTTTGGACCGTGGTGTAGGAGAAATATATAATTGAAAGTTTGATGTATCTAAGAAAGTTTCCCAGTTAGTGTTAGTCTTATTTAACTCCACCAACACTAACATCTTGATCAAACTAGAGTGAAAAACACTAATGTCCACTTGCTTGGACTTTTCCTGGACTCTATATGACATCTTGCCAATGATCCTGAAAAGGTAAAAGGGAAGGTTCATGGATTCTTTCCTAGTGAAGTGTAGAAATAATTTGATATGGTATTGGTATACCATATTGAACCTCCCTTCACATGTAAAGTTGATCCGGATTATTTTCGGCACGAAATGAGAGCGGAGATATAATAAAGAAATGCACAGAGATATCACGTATATCCAGTAATATAACATAAATATATCATACATGCAACCATAAACACAGAGATACAGTAATACATGATTTCTATTAATGAAAGAAATGTACAGAGACTGTAAAAATACAGAGTGAAAGACTCACTAGAATTGTAATGCCCCGTATTTTGACCTTAGGTAGTTAGAACATTGTTGTTTACTAATCTTGATAATTCAAAGTTTAGCATTTGTTTTGAGTCACTTAGACTTTGTTAGACATTGAGATGTGTACCTCTAGGCCTATTTGTATGTTATATGATATATGCTCATAAAACAAAAGATAGTTATTTGATTTGTTAAAAATGAAAATTAAAATGGCCAAGTTCAGTACATGTATACCAATTTACGTTATATTGTGAATGTATAATAGATGCAATGCATGATGTAAATGAGAAAAAACATTTCTTAATTGGACGTCAATGCAAAAATAGATTATTATATAAATTTGTGATGTATCTACATCAATATGTGTTATTGGTGAACTAACCTACAGGATGATGAGCTATGTGATAGCCAAATGACTATAGTATTGAGGTAACTGGGATTCCGTAGACATCAAGAAGATATTGTGTTCAATAAGTTGTACTTATTATTTGATTTATGATTCGAAATATTACTATGATCTATGGTAAGTGTGGTTTTGACAGGATACACGACTTACCCAGAGTGGATGTTTGATGACGTGACTC
>ML810598.1:0-17415 GCA_009831015.1 Picea engelmannii | reverse complement strand
TTGAATGTTTATTGAATATGTAAATTATATTGCATACAAATATCTAGAAGCATTAAATACTTCTTGACTTTGATAGATAGGTGGGTGTAATGAATTAAATGAGCATGGTGGAGTGTTATGTACATTTTAGAGAAAGTTATCAATAACATTTATTATCTAGCATGAGAATAAAGACTTTTTATTTGATTTATTGTTGTTTAATACAAGTCATTAATATTTAGTTTTATTTTAATATTTTTCCCCAAAATATCTAGATAAGGGAGGTGGATGGATAATGATGAGGTGGTTGAGGAGACTTGGGGAAGTGTGTATTGAAACTTGATAAATAGGGAGAAGATGGAGAGGTTGGGGCATGATGAGAGGTTGTGACATTCTTGGAAGAGATAATTCTTGTGATAGTTTCCTTTGAGCATGTGTGCTTTGTTGTTCTTGGGGTCACGGGCACGGAGGGCCAAGAAACCGAAAGGTTTCTTGGAGCTAGGAAGCCGGCTAGGCTCCTAGTTGGCAGGGAGGATTCCGTTGTTTCACTCTGGGCAAGCGAGAAAATAATACTTGGGAGCGCCCAGGACTACAGTACAACCGGTGAGCTTCGACAAGCTAAGGAGGAGGTATTTTTCAGTGATATTTTGTTATTGATGTTTTAAGTATACTTATGTTTTAAGTTCTTAAATCTTAAAGTTAGCCTACTACTTATTTCATCATGTTAATAGATTTATTATTGAGAAGATGTAGAAGAAATATGCAAACAAAAATCAATGAAATGATGCTAAAACAAAATTGTTAATGTGTAAGTATTTAAATAAATAGTTAATTGCTTAGCATCTTGTACTTGGGTGTTACAAGAATGGTGGCAGCTTATCTCTGAGAAGAGATGTGAAGGCTACTCGCATTCGCAAGAAGATGATTACAGTGAGGCTCTAGAGGCCTTTTTACAATAAACAGGAATGCAAAAAGTCCTAGACATCCAAAAACCTAACCCTAGGAGATGAAGCGCCAAAAGTCATGTGGGCCCCGTTTGGGTAAGTTAGTACATCAACTTCCTGGGGTCGTAACTTTTGCATACGATCTCCATTTTAGGCGTATGATAGCTCATTGGAAAGGTTATCGTCGAGGAGATTCATTTTGGGGGCTCAATCATGCCTGCGGCTATCATTGAGAACCTCGATCTCAAAAAAACCTTCATTTAGGCCCTCAAAATGGCCCCGAAAGTCAAAACATGCTAAAATTAGTAAATTGCCAAAATTGCCAGAAAACTGTTTTGAGCCATTTGGAAAAGGTGGGTGGCCACCAATATCCACCTGGATCAAAAGTACCTTTGGATGACCCTGAACAGATTGTCAAAATATTTCAGCATGTGGCTTCTTGGCACTCCTTGGACATGTTATCTCCTTGATACTCAGTTTTAAAGAATTCCTTGGAGAAAGAAGAGCTCAGATTCATGGCTTTAAACTACTTCTCACCATGATCAGGTATCTCTGTAGCTACAGAAATAGAATGCTCATAGACTTCAAACTCCAACATACCCACCTTAGTCTTTGTTCCACTGAACTTAAGTGCAAATTGCTTGGCCACTTCAGGATGCCCTCTTTGAATTTTCTGACAAAATATAAGGAAACCCACCCTATGAAAGGCTTCCTTGAAAAAAGGTTCAGAGTGATGATTTGCATATCATATGGTTCAGTTCTCACAATCCCTCCCCCCTTGTGGATTTTCTTTCTTTGCTGATTTTCCATGATTTCTATCTTTAAAAATCTATTGTAACCTCTTATGACAATGTTATGTGAAATATATAGTAAAACATGGGTTTTTAGGGTTTAATTGCAAAGTTGATATACTCAAAGTTCACCTGTCTAAAAAATTATACACAACAATGGTATGGAGTGGGGAAAATTGCAATTAAGAGTGATAAAAGGAACAACAATTTAGTCTGAGTGAAAATGCAGACAAGAAAAAAAGACAACTCTATAAAAAAAAAAGGGTTTGTAGTGCCAAGACCAGTTCACAACGCGCAAATGGTGGTGTAATTGAAATAGGTTTTATGAAGGACTAACAATGGTTTTCATGTCTGAGAGGGAACCTATAGAAACTGGTTAAAACTTGGGGCTTAGACATATTTCCAATTTGATAAGGGTTCGGTCAATCAAAATATAGAGGATTCACAGCACCAGTCTACAACGTGCAATTGGTGTTGCAAGGTTATAACATACAGTTCACAATGCATAATTATCAGTGGGAAATATAACTTGTTAACAAAAGGAAGTTGTAGGATGACCTTGAGATAACAATCTTGATCAATGACCATGGTTTAGAACACCAGATAGTGGATTTTAATGGAACATAGTGTTAGAGGGTTAGCAACGCATGCACATTTAACAGTTTGCAACGCCAAGCACCAGTTCGCAACACCAACAATACACAACAAATTTACATCCTCAATCAACCATTTATAAGCATGAAATTTTCAAAGGGGTACCTGGTATGTCTGAATTAGGCTAGTGCTTTGTGAACTCAAGTTGGTATTTAAATAAAAGCATCCAATTCCCCTCAATCAACTACAACCAGTTCGCAATGAAGTTTGTAGCACTGGTTTTCAAACTCTAGTAGCGCACTTCATGGGAACTGTTAGAATGGTTTCTTGACATAATCTTGAAAATCATAATGAGTTTAATGCACTAAATACAATGAGATATCCCCTTACACATTTAAAAGATAAATTATGAGAAATTAGTGCACAAGGTACTTCTTGGTCTGTTGCGAACTTTTAGGTGATTTGGCAACAAGCAAAATTGACATCCGATTTGACCTCTAAATGGTTGGAAAATGACATAATGATATTTTGTGTACAAACCCTTGAGACATGACATATGATGATGATGACTTTAATACAAGGTCTGAGACCCATTTGACCCTTATTTCCTTCATGATGATAAATGATAGCATGGCACCAAAGGCACTAAGACAAGACTAAAAACAAGATTATGCTTATGGAAAGCTCAAAATTTGAGCTATGGCATGTGATATAACCCAAAACCTAATATTTAAATACCCCGTGACTCGAAACAAGACAAATCTAAGATGTTTTGACCCCTACCATCGTATGTGTTAACATCTGGCTCCATGGGGGATAGAGACCTCCCTGTGAGGCTCCAAGAATATGTAGTTCCAGTGCCTTATCCATTGGGCAAGGAGTCATTATTGAAAGAAAACAAAACTGACTAAAAACTGGTATTTACAATGAAATGAAACCACTCATGGATTTTAGAAAAAGTATCTTTTTAGAAAATTCCTATTGACTAGGCCACCAAGAATTTCAACATCTTCAAAATTATGCAACTTAAAAGTGTTATTTTGCAAAACTTCATAAATTTTAAAAGGACCAACCCAAAGGGATTTGAATTTACCATGTTTTCACTTGTCTTTCCTTTGAGCATCCCACTTGAGTACCGAGACTCCAAGATGAAAATCCTCCTTCTTCACTTTCTTGTCAAAAACTTCTTTGATTTTTTGTTGATGGCTTTGTGCTTTATCAAAAAGTCGCTCCCTGGTTTGTTGTACTTCCACAAGTTGATGCATTATCTTGATCATATCATTTGGTTCCCATTTTTTATCTTGAAGAAAATTTGCCACAGGTAAGGCTAATTGAGCTAGGAAAACAACTTCAGTTCCATATACCATCTGAAACGGTGTGGTGCCAATTGACCTTTTGGTGGTTACTCTGTCTACCCATATGTAAAACTTCAACTTTAAATCCCATGAATTCTTGTTATCTTCGAGTAGTTTTCTAATGATCTTCACTAAAAAAAAATTCAAGGATTATGTTAAGCCATTACCTTGAGGGTAGTATGGAGTAGAGTGGATAAGTTGAGTCCCAAAAAATTTCACAAAACTTCACCAGAGGCTCAGCTTTAAAGGCTGCAACATTATCAGTAACAATTTTATAAGGACAACCAAACCTTGATATAATATCTTCCAAGAAACCAATAACCACTTTGTGTGTTTCATTTCTGGTGAGAATGGATTCTATCCACTTGGTGAAGTAATCAATAGTAGTCAAAATCCAACGATGTTGGCCACTTGAGGATGGATGAATTTCTCCAATAAAGTCTAACCCCCACTGCTAAAAAGGGCCAGATACCACTATGAGTTTCAGAGGCAAATATTTGAGTTTTTGTTTGCCTGAGAATTTTTTACATTTGTCACAAGTTCTAATATTTGCACACACATCAATGAATAAGCTAGGCCAAAAGTAGCTAACTCTAAGTATCTTGTATGTTGTAGTCCTCCAAAAGTGATGACCTCCACATAGAATTTCATGAAATTCAGTCATAGTTTGTTTTGCCTCTTCTGGATCCAAACATCTTAAGAGAACCCCTACAGGATCTTTCCAATATAGAATATGATAAACAATGCAATACTTGATTGCTTTAAGCTTCAAATCCCTTACCTTGGTCTTCTCAAGTCTAGTGGGAGGTTGCAAATTTTTCAAGAAATGGATAAGGTCCTTATACCAAATGCATTCTTCTAATTTAGAACTAATTTGCAAGTTGTTGTTAGGAATACCAGATTATTGATTTATAGAGTCAGTACTCATGAAATTCAATTCTAGTGCCTTACAATTTGATTTAGCCAACAATCTAGCTAAACCTTGAAATTTCACTAACTTTGTGGGTTTCACTTCAAGATCAAACAACAAAATTTTGGCAATCCACTTACTTATTTTCTCATCTATCAGGTTGAATCATAATTTCTTTCACAGATCTTGAAGGTACATATGCAATGATTTTTGAGTGAAGAACATATACCTTGAAAGATTTTAGAGCTTTGACTAAAGCATAAGCGTGTTTCTCCATGATGTCATATCTGACTTTGGCATCTCTCAAGGCTCTACTGAAAAAACAAATAGGATGCTCCATTCCATCTGAATTCTTCTGAAGAAGGACAACAACTAATGTATCATTTGAGGCAAAGGGGAGAATAAAAAAATCCTTTGAATAGTCCGGACTGATTAAAACAGGAGCATCATCCTATTCTTGTTTTATTTGCTCAAAACAACTCCTTGCTTTTGGTGTCCATTTTACTTCATTCCCTTTTCTCAACATGACAGTGATGAATTTCACTAACTCAACAAAGTTAGATATAAATCTCATCAAGAATTTTAACTTACCTAAGAAGGACTGAATTTCTTTCTTGGACCTTGGGAGAGAAATATTTTTGATAGACTTTACTCTATTTGGATCAATTTTTAGTCCTTCAGCTGAGACAATATGTCCTAACAGCTTACCTTCCTTCACGGAAAAAAAGAGACTTCTTGGGATTACGGGACATCCCATACTTTTTGCACTTCAGAAACACTTTCTCTAGATGTTGGTAATGCTCATAATCAGACTTGGAAAGCAATGTGATATCATCCAAGTAAATAACCACAAACTTGTCTTTCTCTCCAATAAATGTAATGTCCATTGCATGTTGGAAAATTGCCCTTGCATTCATGAGACCGAAAGGCATCTTGGAATACATGAATGTACCTCAAGGAGTAGTAAACATTTTATTTTCTCTGTCCTCATGTAACATAGAAATATGATTGTATCCTGAAAACCCATCAATCATTGAAATCCTTATTGAGCCTATCACCCTTTGCAAGATATGCTCCATCTTTGGTAAGGGGTAGTTGTCTTTTCTAGAACACCTATTTAAGTTTCTGAAATCAACACAAAGCATGATCTCACCATTATTCTTTCTGACAGGGACCAAATTAGCTATCCAATCAGAATACCTCAAAGGTATAATGATCTGATCATCAAGCAATTTTTTTACCTCTTTCTCCATGATAGGAAATAACATAGGGTTGATCTACCTTAGTTTCTATCTAAAAGTGATCCGGGATCTTTTCGTCAGGTGACTTATTAAAGAATTGTATTAAATGAGCACAAACTAAAGTACACCATAAATAAGGAAAAGCTCAAAAAGAAAGAGACGTAAGCATGCAATATGAACACAAAAACTTGATAACGGAGTTCATCCCTCTTGGACTACGTCTCTAGGTCCTGCTCTCAAATGGGTAGGTCTGGAGTTAATCTACATAATATTTTATCAGATTAGAAAACTAACACCACCACTATGTTTGTGGCATCGTTTTAACTAAAAATGATTGTCTCCACGCCTTGATCCGAGTCTGACACTTTTTGGCCCAAGAGGCACCCTTGCCTCGATTTGCGTGCCACTGCTCCTGTAATAAATGACTGAGAAATCTCAAAATACGTGCAAAATATTGAAAATTGTGCCCAAATCCATACATATCCGTGTGAGAGCACTTGGTCTCACCTCTCGTGCTCCTGTGTTTCGAATGCACTAACCGAGCCCCCTTCTTATACAAATTTGTGGTGGGTATGTCATAACTAAGGCACTTGGTGTGCTGGTAGGCGAAGCTATATTTAGGCCATAGGTTTTTTGGGAGGTTTCGGGGTCGAATCCCACAAACTCCCCCTTTTAACACATGGGTATACCATTTTGGTGGGATTTGTGGCGGGGTTGCCTGCTATATTTGGCAGACCGTTGCTAGAATAGTGGACCGTTATGCTATCTTTGGTGGAGACTTTGGCGGAGGTTATTTATGGTGTCCGGTGGAATATGCCGCCAGTCTGGTGGAACCACCGCCAGTCTGGTGGAACCACCGCCAGTCTGGTAGAACCACCGCCAGTCTGGTGGAACCACCGCCAGTCTAGTGGAATAGCCGCCAAATTTGGTGGTATATTAAATTATATATATATATATATATATATATATATATANTATTCGCTCGTTGAGCCTCCCTGTGCATTTCAGGGGTGCCACATGGCACCTTCCTATTGGGACACATGGAATCCATTGATTTTCCCACCTATGTATGTTGACGTCACCTTAGACACGTGGCACCTTCTAGATGGTGCCACGTAGCATCACCTGGGGGTGCCACATGGCACTTTTTTATTCATCCACATAGATCCCTAAAAAGTCCAAATTCGAGTGACACGTGGCAGCCTCTGGTGCTGCCACATGGAATTCTAAAATCATCATGACATGTGTCACCCTCTTCACTTGCTATGTAGGTTGTACAGGCATTGACATCATCCACACTGATGTTGACATAAGCAGTACGGATGTTGACTCATCCCTGCTAACTAGGCTAGGTTGACCAAAACTTTGACCACTTATATCTTTTGCTCTGTAACTTCATTTGGCGAGCCATTTGCGCCGTTAGAAATATTGCAATGCACTCTTCATGATAATGCCCTTTTAATTGAGCTTTGGGAACTTTAATTTTGTTCCCTTTTGTTGTCTGTTGAATCCATTCTGAGCGTTTTAAGTTGCTTCTGAGCGTTCTGAGTTGTTCTTAGCCTTCTATGGATCCTTTTCTGGATCATGCCTTCCCACTGAGAGATTTTTGGACCACCAAAAGATTTCATTAATCAACTGGTAAGTGAGGGAAGAGTCCCCTCACCTTGTCCTTCTCAATCCACTTTGCCTTACTTGGATGTGTGCCATTTAAGCCTACTCAAAGATAATCAACATCACCCCTGTGTGAAGTCCTCATCCTTTTGTCCAGCATGATATCTTCATGTAATTCATCCAAGTACTCAGGTGAAAACTCATCAACTGGAGGTATTGAAACTTCTTCATCCTGATCCATGATCATGGGAGGCTCAAAAAGTTTCAAGTTCTCTACGTTCACAATTGAATAAATTTGCATATAAGGTGGAAGATCTAAACGAAAAGCATTAGTGTCGCTTTTCTCCAAAATAGTGAAGGGTCCATATCGTATGGGATTGAGTTTCTTTCCTTCACCCTTCAATCGTTCTTTGCTGATGTGAATCCATACCCGATCTCCAACTTGGAACCGATGATCAACCATGTGCTTGTCATGCCGAGATTTATACTGTGGTTGACTCTTCTCCAATTGTTCCCTGACTGCCTGGTGTATCTGTTGAATCCTCTGAATGAACTTGTGGGCTCTTTCCTCTATTCATTCTTCATTCACATTAGCATCTCTCCCATACATCAAGTCCAAAGGAACCTTTGGTAGGTACCCAAAACATGTCTCAAAAGGTGAACTATGAGTGGATGAATGTAAATCCCAGTTATAAGCATGTTGTACATAGGGTATCTATTCATCCCATAACTTAGGATGCTTGTTGCAGTAGCCTCTAAGAAAAAGTACCATTGTTCTATTTACCACATATGTATGTCCATCGGTCTATGGATGAAAATTAGTGCTCCTCTTCAATTTGGTGTCCATCATTCTCCACAATCTAGTCCAAAAATCCCCAAGGAATCGAGTATCTTGATCCAAGACAATGGACGTGAGTAACCCAAAGTGAACCCAAACATACTGACAAAAGAGATTAGCAGTTTTCTCAGTAGTGATCTACTTTTTACATGGAATCAAGATACACATCTTGTTGAACCTATCCACTATGACATACAAATAATCATGACCCCCTTTGGTCATTGGTAAACCCCTACAAAATCCATGGAAATGCTTTCCCATGGATGGGATGGAACAAGAAGTGGTGAGTATAGCCCCAATTTTCTATTAGTGGGCTTACAAGTAGAACACATCACACACCCCTTTACATATTTAGTTACAATTACTTTCATTTGAGGCCGATAAAAAAACCTTTGCAAATGAGCCATAGTTTTTCCTACCCCAAAATTCCCAGACATAAGAGAAGTATGATCTTCTCGTATCACATGGACCCATTTACTTGTAGGAATACATAGCTTCCCAAGATGATAGAGTAACTTTCCCTTCACAAAATGGTTCTCTACTTGTGCACCATGGGTTAGCTTCTCATATACTTCTTTAAAATCTTCATCGATGGGATATTTCTCTGCATATCTATCATGAGATAAAGAAGTATTCTTCAAAATAATAGAAGCGGTAATAGGAGGTCTAGAAAGCATATCGACTATCTTGTTACATGTACCCTTCTTGTACTTGATTACGAAATGAAAGTATTGTAGAAAATCCATCCATCTAAAGTGTCAAGATTGTTGCAGTTTGGTCTGTGCTTGAAGATAATGTAAGGTCTGGTGATATGTATGTATAATTGTTTCCTTCCCTAACAAGTAATGCTTCCATTTCTTTACACTTTGAACTAATGCATACAACTCTTTATCATATGTAGGATATTTAACAACAACTTGGTTAAAAGTCTCAGAGTGGTAACAGATAGGCTTACAATATTGCATCAATACTGCACCCATGTCGTATCCGCTGGCATCTGTCTCGATCTCGAATGACTGTTGAATATTCGACAGTGCTAATACTGGTGTGGTATTGATCTTCTCCTTCAAAATATTGGAATTTTTTTGTTGCTTTTCTTCCCACTGAAAAGTGTTCTTCACACTGGTTAAGGCATGCAAAGGAGCTACTATAAAGGAGAAGTTGGGAATGAATCTCCTCTAATACTAGACTGCACCCAAGAATCTTCGGACTTCGGTCACACTTATTGGCTTAGGCCAATTTACAATTACTTCAATTTTGGAAGGATCAATCTTCAAGTGTCCTCCTCCCACGATATGACCTAAGTAGACAAGTGCAGTCTTGCCAAATTCACATTTAGACATTTTCACATACAACTTTTCCCTTTGCAAAGTATCCAATACTTATTTTACATGCCTTACATGTTCATCCAAAGTCCCACTAAAAACAAGAATGTTTTCTAAATATACAATCACAAAGTCATCCAGGAAAGGCCTGAATACATCATTCATCACACGCATGAAAGTTGTCGGAGCATTACAAATCCCAAACGACATAGCTAACCACTCAAACAATCCATGTTTGGTTTTAAAGACAGTTTTCCATGCATCATGCTCAGCGACCCTGATTTGATGATATCCACTACGCAAATCCAAATTAGTGAAATAAACAACATTCTTCAATTGATTAAGTAAATCATCTATACGAGGAAGAGGGTATCGATTTTTCACTGTGATTTTATTTAAATATCGGTAATCGACACACATTCGCCATGTGCCATCTTTCTTTGGCACCATCAATATCTAAGAACCACAAGGAGATGAACTGGGCCAGATGACCCCTTGATCCAATAATCCCTATACCTTCTTCTTGATCTCTATCATCTCCACAAATGACATCCTATACATACCCACATTAGGAAGACAAGAATCCTGTTGAAGATGTAGCACATGTTGGATTTCCCTCTTAGGAGGTAATCCATCTGGTTCCTGAAAAATATCATCATACTTAGAAACAATATCAATTAATTCATTTTTATGATATGGGTCACACCCTTGGAAAGCATCGGATGTCCCAACATCTTTCTCTTTGACGAACATGAGTACATATCTCTTATTAGTGGTTATGAGTCTTTTCATTTTCCCTGCACTAACAAGTGTCGTATTTACCCTCATGTTGTGAGCTCTATCAATATATTCCACTCCCCCTTCAGTAAGGTGGTATGTGTTCTCATGATGAAAGAAGACTGCTTTTCTATCATAAAGATAAGGACTTCCCAACACTATACCACATATATCAAGTGGTACAACATCCAAATCTACTTCATCAATCAACTTTGAAGCAATAGAAAATCTGACCCTACATTGTATGGTGACATTAAGTTTTAATTTTTCACATACCCAACCAAGAGGGTAAGGCTTTGGATTTGGTTTTGTTACAAGACCCATTTTCTTGACAAGTGCTTCAGATATTAAGTTTACTTGGGAACCTGGGTCAAATAATGTATCTATCTTAGTATGTTTAGATACAACTCATATATGAAATAACCCATTCCTCTTTCATTCATCATCATGAGATTCATTATTGGAACTTGAACTAGCATGAAGATAATATTTACCTTGTACTCTAGCCATTGTGATATTTCCTTCATCTCCTGATTCAGAACCAAGATCTTGTTGCATTGTAGCAACAGTCTTTGTCTTCCCCTTTCCACCGAACTGTTTCGGTTTCTTTTCTGGATGTAGTTTCCAACAGTGTTCTTCATCGTGACCGCTCTTCTTGCAATTAGCGAAAGTTGGTTTTCCTCCTTCTGTCATCACTATAGCGGTCTTTTTGTCCTTCCTTTTAAACTTCTTGAAAGTCTTTTGTGGGAAATTGGAAGGTTTCTTCGTGGGATATTCTTGAACATGTTTCCCCCTGTCCTCAATGTGAGTGGCTTCCACACAAACTTCATCAAGACTAGTGGGGTTAAACAAGAGAAAATTATGACGAATATAACTGTGAAGTGTGCCAATATACTTCATTAAAGATTCATAAGAATCCAAAGGAATGTTCAATGCTAGAGATTTCTTCCTAAATTATTCTGTGAAACTTTCTACAGTTTGACCTTTACTCTGCCTTAAAGTTTTCCATTCCATCATTGCTTTATGTAAATACCCTAATGGATAGAACTGCTTCCTTATATATGATTTAAATTTCGACCATGAGGAAATAATATTACCACACTTACTTATGTCCTGTATCTTTCTCTCCCACCATATGAGAGTGGTGCCTTCCAACCGAAGACAAGGAAGTTGCACTTTAACTTCCTCTTCGTCAATATGCTGACTTCAACCTGTCGGATCCAATTGTCTAGCTTTTCAGGATTAGCATCTCCATTAAACATAGGTAAAGAAAAATTTGCATCAAGCTTTAATAATGGTTTATTAAAAGAGGCTTTATGGTTAGAATGTTGAGAGTGATGAGAATGCTCAGAGAAAGAAGAACTAGAACTTGAAGGTGAAGATGGAGGCTCAGGAGGATCTCCTCCAGCCCCTTGATTTACCGAAGAATCCCCGTCTGCATGTGCTTCCTTTTTCTTCCCTTTCTTCTTCATCCTCTTCTTGTAATATCCATACATTCATTCGACCATTTCTGACATGCGATAAAATACTATGTGAAAGTTGTTCTCCTATTCATCATGCTTGTCCTCTTCTGCCATCTTCTTCCTTCAGGATGCACGACCAACTTCGGGATTGAAAGTCTTAAAATTTCCTTTACCTTGCTTATGCTTGGCCCTAGTAAGCATTCATACTCAACAATTCAAGTCAAAGACGACTGCTTTGATACCAACATAATCCAGGATATTTTCGTTAGGTGACTTATTAAATAATTGTATTAAATGAGCATAAACTAATGTACACCATAAAGAATGAAAAGATCAAAAAGAAAGAGACATAAGCATGCAATATGAACACAAAAACTTGATAACAGAGTTCTTCCCTGGTGGACTACATCTTCGGGTCCTGCTCTCAAATGGGTAGGTCTTTTTATTAACTCCACAAAAGAATTGGGCAAAATACATAAGTATACCTCATTATGGAGTTAAGCTACATAATATTTTCTCAGATAAGAAAACTAACACCACCACTGCATTCGTGGTGTCGTTTTACCTAAAAATGATTGTCTCCACACCTTAATCTGAGTCTGACACTTTTTGGCCCAAGAGGTACCCTTGCCTCGGTTTGTGTGTCGTTGCTCCTGCAATAAATGACTAAGAAATCTTGAAATACATGCAAAATATTGAAAACTGGGCCCAAATCCATACAAATCCATACGGGAGCGCTTGGTCTCACCTCTCGTGCTCTTGTGTTTTGAATGCACTGACTGAGCCCCCTTCTTATACAAATTTGTGGTGGTTATGTCATAACTAAGGTGCTTGGTGCGCTGGTAGGAAGAGCTATATTTAGGCCATAGGTTTTTGGGGAGGTTCCGAGGTTGAATCCCACAGACTCCCCCTTTTAACACATGGGTATATTATTTTGGCGAGGTTGCCTGCTATATTTGGGAGATCATTGCCAGAATAGCGGATCGTTATGCTATCTCTGGTGGAGGCTTTGGTGGAGGTTATTTATGGCAGTCGGTGGAATATGTCGCCAGTCTGGCAGAACCACCGCGAAATTTGGCAGTATATTAAATTATATATATTTTTTAAATTCGCTCGCGGAGCCTCCTAGTGCATTTAGGGGGTGCCATGTGGCACATTCCTATTAGGCCACGTGGAATCCATTGATTTTCCCACCTCTGTATGCTAATGTCACCTCAGACACGTGGCACCTTTTGGGTGGTGCCACATGGTACTTTTTTACTCGTCCACATGGTGCCCTAAAAAGTCCAAATTCAAGTGACATGTGGTAGCCTCTGGTGCTGCCACATGGCATGTTGACATCATCATGACACGTGTCACCCTCTGCACTTGCCACATAGGATGTACGGATGTTGACGTCAGCAGTACGGATGTTGACTCATCCCCGATGACTAGGCTAGGTTGACTAAAACTTTTACCGCTTATATGTTTTGATCTGTAACTCTGTTTGATGAGTCATTTGCACCGTTAGAAATCTTGCGATGCACTCTTTGCGATCATGCCATTTTAATTGAGTTTTGGGAACTTTGAATTTTTCCCTTTTGTTGTTTGTTGAAGCCATTCTGAGCATTATGAGTTGTTCTTAGCCTTCTCTGGATCCTTTCTGGATCAGAAAGGTTTGGTGTCATCTTTCAAAGGTATTCTATGCTCAATGATGTTAGTATCATAATTTTCCAAGTCCTCATACTTCAATGCAAAAACATCAGCAAACTCTTTCAACAATTTGATATATTCAGCCCTTTGATTTTCTGACAAACTACTGGAAAATTTAACATATTTTGGTTCCTCTTCAGTGCCAATATTACATTGTGATAGATCTGCATTTTCATTAGAACCACTCACTTTCACAACAACATCATTATTATCAAACAGTCTCTCCAAGGGAACTAATCCTCTAGGAATATGGTTGCTAGACAATTGAACAATTTTATGATCTGCAATCTTGTTGAGAAATTTATCAGCATGCATATTTTTATCATCATCTGAATCTTGATCAATATGAAGAGTAGAAAATTCATCTATTGTTTCCAAAAACCTCTTTAGTTCTTGATCATTTTCAAAAACCTTCCAATGCTTGACATTATCAGGTATAACAGGTCTATATTTCACCTCAACATCATACTTAGGCTTTGGGGGTAGTGGGATTTTTAAATTACTGGAAGAAACAGCTAATGAATCTGCCAATGTATTAGCCTCTCTAGGAAAAAAATATATGTTGAAGGCTAAGAATAAATTGTCAATAAGGTCCCAAACCTCATTTCTATAAGCTCCAAGTCTTGGATGCTTTGCTTAATAGATGTTTTTTTTTTTATGCACAATCAACTCTGCATCTCCAAAAACTGACAATTATTTAATTTTCATGTATTTTCCAGCCCTAAGCCCCAAAACTAATGCTTCATATTCTGCAAAGTTGTTTGTGGTCTCAAATTCCAGTTTGAAGGACAACGTTATGACCTCGTGAGAAGGAGAAATGAATGCTACTCCAGCACCAACACTATCCTTGGAAGATGCACCATCAAAATAGATTTTCCATGTTTGAGCACCTTGTGTAGTTGTCTCACATGTTGTTGGTGACTGCTTTTTTATTTCCAATGGTGACTGAGGAAAATCAGTAATATGAAAAATGATATAGCCTAAATCAATATCAACGGCATATATGGGATGATTTTTTGGATTTCCTTCATCACTTATGATATATGCAAGTTTTGCCTCTCTATACAACCTTCTATGTTCACTCCCAAAGACTGGTATGGTAGCATAAGAAAGATTCATTTGCAATGTCCCTCCTACACTCTTGATCCATGATCTAGATAACAACATCCCAAATTTTGGAGGAACATCTGCAACTACAATATCCATAACTATGATCTTCATAGGTAGTTGAAAAAGAGTGACAACTAGATCTTTAATTACTCCAAGGCATTTTACTTTTCTTGAGTCAAAAGAATACAAATTATGATATGATTTAGTAATTTCCAGACCCAATTCATCCATGACAGCCTTAGGCATCAAGTTGTGGGATGCACCTAAGTACATAAAATAATTGTGCAAAATTTTGTCATGCACATTCAAAGAGGTGTAAAAGGGAGGAGATGAGTCATCTTTGTCTTCTACCAGTGGTCCCAATATAACTGCAAGTTTCTCATCCTGCAAGTTAATTGAGTCTGTTGAAGAGGAATAAGATTTAGGTTGCAACATCTTTGAAATAGATTTCTTGAATTTTCATTTTTCATCAACTCTAGTGTGGGACGGGAATCTTGATTTTCTGGATTTCATTCTCAAAATTAAAATAGGATTGGGATTTCAGAATTTCCTTCATCTCTTGAACAAGAGCCTTGATAATAGGCTGTTTTTTTTGTTCTCGTGTTCCCCTATTTGGTGCAGACACTGTCTTGGGAGGGGTATCTTATTTTTTAGCCTGAGTAGATGTACTTGGTTTTCCCTCCTTTTTTTTTACCTCAAATTATATTTGTTTTGAATTTCATTTACCTATTATCCTTTACCCAATTCATTCAATTGATTGCTCATTAAAGATTCTTCATAAGCATACTGGTTTAAATGAGGGGAGGTAAATGTATCCCCCAAACAATGAATCTCTTGATCTTATTCCTCATTATTTCCTCTTTATCATCAACCAAATTGTTTTGTAGAGGAGTTTGAACTTTTTGATCTTCTTTATTTCTCCGATCTCTCTGTAGAATTTGAGGTGTAATGTTTTGTCTTCTGAAATTATTTATGTTTCCAAAATATTGAGGGTTTTGATTTGTTTGTCTCCCTTCAAGTTTTAACCTTTCCTTTTCTACAGAAAGTGATTTAACCAACTTAGTCAATTCCTCAAATTAGGGATTAATTCCTGAGGCATATGAAGATGAGGCTTTTGTTTTTTGTTTTCTCCTATCTCTATCAAATTTACCCCTCAACTTATCTGCTACCTATATGTTTGATTCAACCTCTAAAGAAACATCTTTCATATGGGCCAATGTTGTGGACCTTCTCTCTCTCAACAAAAGACATAATTCTGGATCAAAGGCACTTGCATAGGTTATTTTAGAAAACGTTTTAGTGGGTTTAATCTCAGTAGGAATTTTTTTGTACATCTTGTTAAATATCTTTGAAAAAACTGACATTGGTTCACCTTCTTTCCTTTTAAGAGCCCCAAATTTTGTAATGTAATATAAGAATTCATTTTTGTCACCCCAATGTCTTAAAAAGGCGTCATCTAGGGCTTCAATTCCAACTATTGATCCAGGAGCTAAAATTTTAAACCACTTCCTAGCTTCTCCATCTAGACTTTACACAAAAAACCTCAACCAGACATATTCATTTTCAATATTCAAATTATTTGCATAACTGTAAAATGTAGCAAGTTGTTCTTCTGCAGTAATGTCTTCCTCTCCTGTAAATTTAGGCATGTAATTAAGATAATCTCCTATAGGAAGATCATTCATGGGTTGAGGAAGCAGTAATGGTGCATACCTAGCAGCCACAATGGCATCCATTCTATTCTGAGGATGATTAATCCCTGCCATTTGATTTGGAAAAGGAGGACTTTGAATTTTAGGAGAAGTAGAAGGTGATTTGACAGGTAAAGATGCAATCTGTATAACAGGTGGTTTTGAAAAAAAAGGAGTATAAGGTGGAGAATATTCAGTTTTAACAAAAGGTAGTTGAGACTTAAATGAAACTGGGGGAATGTCAACAGAAATTGAGGTTCCTTCTTCTTTAGTTATAGGAAATTTAAAATATTGGGGAGAAGGAGAACCTAAGAGAGGGAAATCTTTGAAACTTTCAATTCTAAACCACTTCACAATTTCAGGAGATGCAAGAAAATGAAAACCTTCCAAGTTCTCTTCTTTCAAATCAGGGGAAAAAGCTGAGTATTCTACAAGAAAAATCTCCTAGTTATGATTTTTTAGGAGTTTCAATAATAGGTAAATGAGAAATATGAGAAAAAACAAATGGTGTATGGAAAACAGAGTTAGGTGGGTCTCCAGAAATACCTGAAAATTTAGAAGAGGGGGATCCTTGCAAAGCTTTTCCTTTCTTTATGGTTTTTTCTTGATCAAGTTCAAGTGTAACCAGAGGTGACTGTGGTTTAGCCCTCGTGTGCCTACTCTTGGGAGCCATGTCTGAACTTTGGAGTCACCAGGTGCACTATGCAGTCTTTCTGTTTACTGATTTTTGTACACCAACAAAATTAGTAGTGTCTTTATCGTACAACCCATGGAAATATCTTCAATCTATTCCCCGACAACGATGCCAAAAATGTTAGCACTAGAAGTCACACCTAGACTGTTGTAGATGTAATCCTAATACCCATTAGAATTTAAATAATATTTGTTTTAAAAGTGTGGCAAATGGATGTGAAACTCGGTTTGTAATGTTGATCACAAAACCCTCCATGAAATACACACCAACAAGCAAGGCTTTGAATGGCTTCAAATCAATGGTTGAATATATAAATGGAAGATAGAAGACTTAGCAAGAAAAGTGAAATATGTATATCAGATTACATCAAGTACTTATGGGATACACATGAAAGAAAACT
>ML810597.1:133319-157899 GCA_009831015.1 Picea engelmannii | reverse complement strand
GAGAAAATGAGGATGTATTACCACAAGAACCTTCTCAAATCCTTTTCTAAATATCAAAATTTTCACTTAGAATAAATATGTTGAAGAGAAAAATATCCATGAGCTAGATCCACAAGAGGAACACTAGAAGACTTTCTCAATTATCCTTGCAAGCATATAACAAACTCATGGATAACATTCAGTGAATGGAAGAAAATGGAATCAGAGATTGGATAATTTCTTGCATGCCTGTCACCGATCCTTTATGCATTCAACAGTGAAATAAGAAAAGTTTATAATATCTGCATGATGTGACAAAGAAAGACATGCAATCCATTGCCAATACACTATAAAACCAACAGAACAATGACTACATTGAATCTTGGTTCTAGACAATCAACAATCAACAACATTCCTTTATTATTCAACATTTCTTCACACCATATCAATCATAGAAATTCATTTCTCATATCCCAATATGTTTTGAGGTATATGTTTTAGATTTTAGTATGAGTATACTTGAGATCATGTTATGCAATTCGATCCATTGGAAGTATTCCTATACTTGAAAGAGATTTTATTTTTCAAGAAAAGTATGATAGGATAGAAGAATACATAAACAAACAAAATATTAAGGATAAAAATAAGTCCAATTATGAAAACCAATTTACTAGAACGATTAGACATGAGTTTTTCTTGAAAACTAGGAAACTGGTGAGAAAAATTCTCAATAAGTTCTGCATATTGGTTCAATCTTGTACTATGGTTCTTCAAATATTTTTTTTTTATGATCATATTGCATGATGTGGGATCCTTTAGGGCATTTATTCAGGTAGGTTTTGTCCCATCAAATTCAACACTCTATCTGGGATCAATATCAAGAGATATTTATAATGCCTTGGAACTTGTATGCATCAATGGAAGGTTTCCTCATTGATAGAAGTGGGGATGCGATAATCTCTCCTAACTATCAGATCTTGTAGGCTACTCGAATCCAACACCTTCATTCATTCCTAACATAATTCATTAAGGTACCTGGATGTTCATGGACACTTATTGTGAGTGATCTTGCATTAGTTAACTTCATACATTAATGGTCGGTAATCCAATGATTCTTTTCCATGCTCGATTTCAGCACATTCATTTGCATGGTAAGAATTATACCATGGATTCATGTTTTGATGAATACTATATGGTTTAATGGTATCAATAGTTGCATCCTTTTCCACATTTTGCAAATAAAAAGGGGATGCCATTCTTGTTGCAGTATCCTTCCATGTAGAAGTGTTTTGTGTTTTGTTTAGTGGTATTCATAGTTGTTATTTGGCATTGATTCCAACAATATTTGTTATTTGATACATTTGATAAATGTGATAATCAAAACAAAGTTTTTGGATCTAAAATGAAATATCAGATCTTGGAAAGATGCATGAGTACATGCATCATCCTTGGGGTGGGGGAGAGAGAGAATCGATCTATCAATGTCCTTCTATGGTTCCAGATACAGATTCAGATCTCGTTTAGAAAGTCTTCAACATACCTTTTTTGACCCAGGCATCCAATCACTTGGTACTCATCTTCTTCTCATCATTTTCATATCATCATGACAAAAAATATATAATTTAGTTGGAACAATATAATTTCAAGCATTTTAGTTTTCTATAATTTGATTTTTTGCTCAACATCAGGGTTTCTTTCAAACAAATTTTTAGAGGACAGTTGCACTAGATCATACCTTACTTTTGCTTACGAACATGTTTTAGAGAAAGTTAGTTTCTACAAAAAAATTTAGACTTTTTGTAGTTATAGATATTTTCTATAGCTATCGAAACTCCCCTGTAAAGTGTTGTAGAATCCATATTTCCCGTAGAAGACTATTTCCAAGGATGATTTTTGTGTGTCATTTGCAGGAAAATGAGGACGAATTAAGGAATTTTGACATATGGGTTTTGAGGAGAATATGATAAGTAGGGTAAGATGCAGGAAAAATGTCCAAAAAATGCATGAAAAAGGATTCATGGGCATGTTTTAAAGTTGATCTAGTAAAAATTACTATGATTTATATAAATAGTTACAATCATTGTTTTGTAGCATATTTGTAGTTTTATATGGTTACATGTGTCCTATGAATAGATTGTGACTTAGAGATGGTTTCAAATCATGAAAATATGGCCATCCACCTATCAACCAATATTTCCATCATTTTCAAAATTTTCACAAGATTCCAAAGTATATAAAATATCAAATTTGTTTTAGCATTTCTTGTAGCAACAGTTCAACATCAACATATTCATCATTATTTTATTATCAACATAAAAAACAACATCAGTCCTTGCAACAGTTTCTTCAACATTCCAATGTTCTCTATTTTCTTTGGTTATAGGAACTACATAATAGTTACATGAATTACATAGTGGTTACAAGAAATACAAAGTGGCGACAGGAAACCTTGTAAATTAATTTTTTCGTACTTTTCATGAAGTAGGATGACAACAATCATACATTTTCTAGATTTATAGTGTCTCAGATGCATTCTTCATCTCAAAAGTGCATTTCATCTGATATTTGGTCCAATTTTCAGAGTTCCATCATTCACATGATTATATCTCTTCAGTAGCAATGTTTAAAATTCTTGGTATTTACAGTGATCTTTAGTGCTCCAATACCTGCACAAAAATTCATATTCTAATTCATTTATTTAAGTACCAAGCTTCAAGCAAACTAAGATAACTTATCCTCTTAGCCTATTGGAATAAAGGAAATTTATTATTCAAACAACACTCTAAATCTTGTTTTCCAATCCTATAATTATCTCTTATAATTATTCCTACCATGTTTTATCTACCATATCCTATCATGATCCTATTCCTTTCCGTAAAATTATTATTTCCTATCATTATTATTATAAAGGTCTACCATTAACTATTTTCATTCCCGTATAACATTTATGTTCTGAATTATTATCCCTTGGCACATTAGGACGATTTTTATGTCATCATTTCTTGTCCATGTCATTTTATCCACTCATTTGAATCACTACAAGGATTGGATACAAGTTTCTTGATTTAAAAGTTGTTTCCATTTTACCTCATGGTCGTTCAACCTTTGCATTTATCCAATTGATGGGTGGTGAAGGGAAAAAATAATTGGCCACTTCTCTTTGTTCATTAACCATTTTTGTATGTGTGAAACAATATGTAGAAATAGGGGAGTAATCCACATGAACCTACATGTCTCAAAGTAACGAAAGGGTTCCCTAAATAAAATGCCTATAAAGTTGTATTCATATCCACATGATGGAATGTTTTCTTCGCTAAATTTCAAAGATATGATGATTGGATTTCCTTACAATTCACGTGGGGTTTTGATGGTAAGATATCATGCATTGGTGATCTAGTCATGAGGGTATCAGAGTAGATAATGGCCCAAGATAATATATTTCGATAGGATGGAGACATGTGGTTCAAAAATATATCGTTCGAGAAACATGTATGCATCTTATTTCTCAAGTATGAGTATCAAAATGTCGAATGGACGAAAGGGGTTCCTCGTTCATGTATTAGAGAGGAATGTCCAAATATTCTATTTACTCTCGAAAATTACCTGACGTGTGAAGGAAGTTATGCAATTACATTATTATATCAAATCATATTGTTACTCTATTTTGATTCAGACCTCCAGTGGAATTTTCCTCACTACTTGTGGAAGAGTTTGTGCAAAATGTCTAAGCAATTTCTGCGAAATAGTAGGAACCCTTATGGAAGCCTCTATCACTATTGTCTTAATAAAATATTGATCGAAAAAAAAATGAATCTCAAAAATGATAATTGGATCAACTTCTTAAACCATAATGGGTTTAATCCATAGCATGATGTATTTTTTTTTTTTATAGAGAAAATCAAGAAGAACAGAAAATTCATCATAGTCATGATGAAGACCTTGGATATCATAAAGAAAAGGGCTACCTATCAGATCCAAATAGGATGTGAAACATGTAAATCATGGATATTATTCCAACAACAAAAACTCCATTGATACCATCAATTGCTCAAAGACTCACAAGAAGAATGGTGAAGAAAAATCAACCACATATTGGTAAGAATTTAATTATTGCTCCTCAATAAAGTTTAACTAAGCAAAAAATCATTGATTTGGAGCTTAACTAAGGAGATAGACATATGATATTTTTAATGTTCCCAATAAGGTGAGGACTAAGTCCATATATATTAAAGATTCTCTACCCTTAAATCTAGGTAATATAAAATTTGTCTAGCAAGTTAAATATGATCCTTCTGCATTTGGAATTCATGATGATTATGTGACACAAGATACATCCATGAAGCAAGTAGCATATTCAAGTTCTACTACTCTTTCTATGTTTTCTAAATTAATGAAAAAGAATAGGACAATTAAGGGATTAAAGAAAGAACTTCAAAAGCATGCTCTTTTGAATATACATGTTAAGGAAAAAAATGATCGATTAAAGGAACACAATTTTAAGCTTCGATATGAAAACAAGAAATTAAACAAGTTATCCAAGCAATGGTGTAAGGAAGAAAATAGACATATTTTTTATAACGGAATTGTGAAGAGGCGAATCATAGAGGGGAGAGACAGAGAAAGAGGAAGTTTGAATATACTGGTTAATGTTACATGGATTTGTTGAGAATTGCATATAGTCATCAGTTTTGACCAAGTTTTGAGGCATTATTAGAAGATTTATTTTCATAAGGATAGGAAAACCAATTGGTGTGGGGGAGATGTTGGCTTTCTATTTTGGCATACATTGCATCACCAACTGACATCCTTATTTACTAATCTTCCCTATTCCTACACCTTATTTACCCACATTTACCCATATTTATGTAGTTAATGTGACTAAAAAGTTTACAGAGGTAAGATGTTGTTTATTTATACATTTTCCTTTGTTTTATAATGATTTGGAAAGGATTTTGATTAATCTTGTTGATGGAAAATACTTGTATTTCATTTCTTTCCAAGCCTAAAGAGTTCTAGCTACCATAGTTTACTTATTGATACCATCATCATTGATTTGTATACTTTCACTTGTCCAAATAAGAATCGACCACATGGACATTGTAGATAAAAGGTTTGATATGGTAATGTGTTCATTATATCATGCCTAGGTCGACAACACGAAGCTCCCGCACTTGGTCAAAGATTCCCATCAACTCACATCAGTTTCCAGGAAGTGAATTTGTGGTGCACTTTCCAAGCAAATGAAATAGAATCTTGGAAATATGGGACATCTTTTTTGTGAAGAAGGAGCCCAATTAGCTGACTCACAATCAGTTTCCTCAAAACATGAAAGATATGGGCAATATGAATGATTCTGTAAAGAGGGCTTTCTCAAAAGTTATTGTTGTGGCTAGTTTGAGGATCTGTGAGACTTGGATCTAAGATTTTGTTTGTAATGTATAAATATTGTATTTGAGAACATTTATAACATAAAGAGGATGACACCAAACCAATTTAACTTCATATCTCTATTACAAATAATTAATACAACGAAGTTCTCATTGTTGTTCAATTGATGATTTTTACGCATTGATTTTATAATTCATATTTATATAAGTTCTTTTCAAGTAACGTTCCCCAAGCCAGAAGCCCCCCTGAGGAGTATTGCGTTGCTCATTTTTTTTGTTAGTATTGTTTCATTATTCAACTGTGTGGTTTATGTTTGTTTTTCTTTTGTTTCCTGCAATTAGTTTATTTATATTTGCAACACAAGAAGACTAATATACAACAGTCATTAACATAATTAAATATTATTGTTTCAAATGCAGGAACCCCCATTGATTCAATGTTTGAAAGACTTTGATTGATGATACAATATGTTGATGATATTAAATATTTAGAATCATTCCTTTGATTTTATTCAATCTCTTTCTGCATCATTAGAAAATACTCATTTCTTTCTGTAGATAAATAAAAACTCTATTTTATGTAGCTAAATAATGAACAATTACTATGTTTTCTATAGCTAAACAATGACTCTATTTCTGCAGCTAAATATTCATTTTTATTTTTATTTTGTGTTATATTCATTTAGGGATATATTGGAATCTAAGGCCTACATATATTTTGCATGCACTTCATCATTTACAAACCTAGGGTTGGTGATTTAATGTAGCAGAGTTCACCTAATTGAACTGAATAAAAATATCATCCTTGTTGTCAGAAGAGATGAAGAAGAATAACATGAAAATAAAAGGCATTGATGCATTATTTGTAAGAGGAAACTCTCAACAAAGAAACAAAAATAATCCTTCAAGTGGGAGATCTATATCTAGAGGAATGTCTAAATCTCTTGGAAAATTCATAAAGGTACGTTGGATATGTGGAAAATATGGGATAAGTTACAGGAAACAAAGTAGATTCAAAAGTGTTGAGAGAGGAAAGAGATCTAATGATGACCTTATACACAAGAAAAAACCTCCATATATGAAGGAGGGGATGTGTACTTGTCTTTTTCAAGCACACATGTAGACCATGAGGCATGGCTAGTTGACGCAGATGCATTGTTTCATATGATTCCCCATAGGGAGTGGTTGTCCGAGTATAAAAGGTATGATGGGGGTGATATTTTCTAGTATATGAATCGATAGCAAAAATAAAAGGATGAGGAAATTTGGAGTTGAATCTCATGCATGGTAGTATTAGAGCACTCCCTAGAGTTCTGTAAATCCCAGGGTTGTCTAGTAATTTTATTTTTCTAAGCAAGATGGATAATGCAAGTGTGAAAACAATGTTTGAAAAGGAAACCTACATGATTATTCAAGGAACAATGGTGTCATTGTGGGGATTTTGGATTGGAAATTTGTAAAAGATACTAGGAAGAACTATAAGTGAAGGATGCAACAATTTAGTAGTTCTTGAGATTATAGATGAAGAAGGAAAAAATCCTCTAGTTTTTGCATAAAAGACCATTGAATATAACTTAGGATTATAATGATAATGGGTGGATGTGAATCAATATATTATACTTTTTACTTTATCTAACCATTCATCAAAAATTCATTAGATGATAGAAAATAATCACATTTGAATTCAAATCTTAATGCACAATGTTTAACATGGAAACCCAATCGAGAGAAAACCATAAATATTATCTTTATAAATGTTTGTAGGCCCCAAGACACTATTACAAATATTTTAGGCACCAATCTCCTTAACTGAGCACCGAATTAGAAATATATAGGCACCAACCTACTGGAGACACCATTTTACTCTACTAATCACCAAATCAACAATATGTAGGCACCAACCTACCAGAGACATCTATCTCCTCAACTGAGCACCAATTCAATAAGATATGTGTAGACACCAATCCAATATATTCATACATAGAGTAATCCTTAATTCACTTGCATGCTTCATTCCAAAAACAATCCTTCAAACCCTAGCAAGCCTCATAGAATTATTCCTACAATGTAATCACTGATATAAAAATCTGCTAACAACAACATCAACTAATAACAACATCAATTGACAACTAAATCCAATGAAAATAACACCACAATGTCAAAACAGTGAACATGGAAGCATCACATACCTTTGTTCCTTTATAGTGCACTTTGAAAACAAGAAAGACCTAAATAAAATCCCTAAAAGGAAATCCCATCACTTTTAGTGCACCTCAAATCACTTTTTCACACCTCATATTTGATTTATTGCTTGGTTTCCATAAAAATGTAGACATCTATCATGTATTTATAGTAATTTTGTCCCCACTTTCTAGGCCAACTTGTAAAGTCAAGCTGAGTCGATCTCAATTTTTTGGTTGGGTTGTCGAAAGGGAAAATTCATATCTCCTCATTCATAGGGAGTAAGATTAAATTTTGTATACCGTTGGAAAGATATCGAAATAATATTTCCAACCATGGTAAAAATACCTTCAAAAATGGGGTATCCAAACTAATAATAAAAAATCCAAAAGTAATACTTTCAACAATCTCCATCTTGCAATATTTGTCTTGGACATTTGTAAGCTTGTAATATTTATCTTGGAAATATGTAGTCTCCTTCTGTATTTGAGATCAATAACAACAATATTTCCAACAATCTCCCACTTTTTCATTGATGGAAACCCTTAGTCAATTTTGTAATACTCCTTCTTTCTGTAACTTATCCTTGTGTCTGTAACTTCTCCCTCTATATGAAACTTCTCCCCCTTTGACATAAATGGAAAAGGTCTCCCCCCCTAAGCTTTTTATTCCATATACTGATCAGGAGAAAGATATATCACTCCCATTCAACAATTTTCTCATTTGACTTCATCGAGTATGTATACATTGCTTGAGGTTTTGTTTGCATTTTTCACTAATATTCCTGAATCTTCTTTCCTTATATCACAACCTTTATAATGGAATGTGAGGTTATAAACTTGATCAAACATTTTTCTTACACATAAAATATTATTCTTTAACCCTTCAATTGTGTCTTTTTATTTCCACTATCAAGGCTAACATTACCTTTTCCAACTATCCTTTCAGAAGCATTATCTCCAAAAGTAACACTACCTTATTTTTCTTCCTTCAAGGTGAGAAACTTGGTATGGTTCCCTATCGTGTGTTTTGAACATCCACTATCAATGTACCATTGGTTCCCTTGATTTTGAGCATAAAGCGTAAGTCCACATTCTTTGATCCGGATTTTATGAGCAGAACAAAATGACAACAGATTATTAGCAGGTGCTTAACACAAAATAACAGAGATACAATAAAACTGGTTTTCTATTCAATAAGGAAATAAGCTGAAACTATAAAATGCAGTGGAAACAAGCTTGCTGGAATGGTGGCAGCTTATCTCTAAGAAATGATGTGATGTATGGGCTCATTCGCAAGAAGATGATTACAATGAGGCTCTGAAAGAATTTTTACAATAAATAGGAATTCCAAAAACCCTAGACATCTAAAACCTAACCCTAGGAGATGAAGCGCCAAAATTCATTTGGGCCCTGTTTGGGTAAGTTAGTACATCAGCTTCCCGGGGTCGTAACTTTTGCATGCGATCTCTGTTTTAGGCATATGATAGCCCATTGGAAAGGTATCGTCGAGGAGATTCATTTTGGGGAAAATATATATGGAACTTCCATATTTCTCACATTTTTCCCAAATAACATCATTTAGGGCCTCAAAATGGTTCTAGAAGTGAAAAACTGCAAAATAGTAAATTACCAAAATTGGTAGTTGGAAAAGGTGGGTGGCCACCGATATCGACCTGGATCAATATTCCCTCCTTAGGAATAAATGGTCTCCATTTCATTGAGTTCCCCCATCATATGAGGAAATTTCTTTTAATTTTGGCCCCGGGTGAGACACTTGCCTTGGTGCAGGAGCTACCCTGATTTGATGACTCGATAAAGATGGATACTTTGTTGTCGAGTGTCCTTGATCTATGTGTCCAAAATATGATCACTATATGCCTGATGTATGCAGTCAGGGTTGAGAACTATTGGTGTTAGTTGTTCTTCTACTTCTGAGGTGTCCAATAATGGTGGGAAATAAGGGCGAAGGAGATCCACGTTGAACACTAGGTGTAGGCCAAGGAAAGGAGGAATGTTGAGCTCAAAAGAATTATCCCTCAGAGCCTTGGTGATGGTGTATGACCCATAATAGAGTGGGAAAATATTTCTATGGGGTTTTGTAAGGCGTTCTTTCTGCAAGTCCAACCAAACTTTGTTGCCCACCTGAAACTTATGTGGCACCCGATGTTGATCATGGCGCTGCTTGTACTTGTCATTGGAGTTATGTAGGATATATTGAACCTATTGTTGGATGTGTTGGATCCACTCAATGAACCAGGTGGTTTTGTCAACTTCATTTGGAGAAGGAGATGAGTCAATTGAGGTGACCGCAAGGGGAAGTGCAACATCTATGGGACCCAATGGTTGGAGTCCCAACCCCACCTGAAAGGGGCTATGGTCGATTGAGCTATGTAGGGATTGGTGGTAGCTATGTTGGACATAAGGAAGGCTCTCATCCCATGTGTGAGGGTGAATTGAATTATACATGTGAAGGATATGTGCAATCATTCGATTTATGAACTCGGTTTGACCATCTGTCTGTGGGCAGAAGGTCATGGATTTGGTGAGCTTGGTGTCCAGCAGTGACCAATGGATTGACTAGAATGTGTTGAGAAATCGACTGTCTCGATCTTAGACAATGGTTTGTGGGATTCCAAAATGTACCCAGACTTGTTCAAAGAAGAGCTTGGCAGTGGCCTCTGTTGTGAAGTTCTTCTTGCAGGCAACCATAATCACCATCTTAGAAAAGAGATCAACAACCACAAAGAATAGTCATTTCCCCGCTTGGTGGACGGGAGGCCCGACATGTAGTCCATTGATATGGATTCCCATTGAATTTCAAGAGTAGTAAGAGGGGTGTAGATGCCCTATTTCCTAGTGGTAAGTTTGGTAATAGCACGGACAATGCAGGACCTAATATACTTGCTGACCTCCTATCAAAGTTTCAACCAGTAGAATTGTTTATGTAGCATCACCACTGTCTTTTCAATGTCGAAGTGTCCTTCCACCCGACTGTAGTAGGATTCCTAGATCATCTTCACTCGATCACTTGATGGAACATAGATATGGCCCAGACGACACAACAAACCATCCCGAAGATGGAAATTATAAACAACTATGTTTTCACCCAACATTTGGGAGGTAGTGGAAAAGTCTGGGTCTGTCTCATAGAGTTGGGGCCATCTAGAGGTCTCATGGATGCAGGAGTCTAGCACCATGGTGAGTGTCGCGACTGGTGGTCTGTTGAGGTAATCAACAACATGATTGGTGCTTCATGTTTTATACTTAATGTTGAGGTGGAATTGCTGCAAGTACGTGGACCACTTTTGATAACGATAATTTTTCAATTTTCCTTGTGTTTGCATGAACTGCAGTGCCTTATGATCAGTGGGGATGACTGTCTCCTTCCCAAGAATGTAATGTCTCCATAGGAGGCAGGCTTTCAAAATGGAGTACATTTCTTTTTTGTAAGTAGAGTACTTACGGACAACATCTGATAGTGTCTCACTATGATAGGCCATGGGGTGGTAGTGCTGAGTGAGAACGACTCCCACAACATAGTCTAAAGCATCTATCTTGATCTCAAAGGGTTGTTGCAGGTCTGGTAGTGAAAGTAATGGGGCTGAGCACAATATCTTCTTAAAATCATCAAACACTTGTTTTTGGGACTGACCCCATGCAAATTTATCCTTACCACCACCCCTAGTTATTTGGTTGAGGGCCCATGCAATATGGGAGAATCCCAACATGAACCTGCAGTAGAAATTGGAAAGGCCCAAGAAGCTACGAAGTTCAGTGAGTGTGGTTGTGGCTGGCCAGTCACGGATGACTTGGATCTTAGTTGGATCCACATGTACACCATGTTGATCAATGATGTAGCCCAGGTAATGGACCCTGTCTATGTCGAAGGAGCATTTTTCCAATTTGTCGTATAGCTTGTGTTGTCGTAGGGTGTGCAAAACCTGTTGAATATGCTGCAAGTGTTCGGCCCAAGTATTGTTGTAAATGAGAATGCCATCCAGCTACACCACTACAAAAGTATTGGTGAATTCCATCCATCATCCTCATGAAATTGGTTAGAGAATTTGTCAAATGAAAGGGCATGACCAACCATTCAAAAAGGACTTCCTTTGACTTGAAGGCGATCTTTCATACATATGTCTATTATATCAGGACCTAGTGTTAGCTAGACTTCAGATCAATCTTACTGAAGTATTTGGCCCCCGTGAGTTGATCAAGGAGGTCATTGATTCAGGGAATCAGGTACCGGTTTCTGATTTTGATTTTATTCAGAGCCTGATAATCAATGCAGAGTCACCGGGTTCCATATTTCTTCTGTACCTGCACGATTAGGCTCCCGCAAGGTGATGAGTTGGGACGGATGTGCCCCTTATGTAGAAGTTCTTGGATCTATCACTTGATATCCTCATTCTCTAATAGAGAGAAGCTATAGAATGGCCCATCCGGCAGCGGTGTGCGAGGGGTTAGATCGATGGGGTGCTTGACTTGACAGTGCAGAGGTACCCCGGTAGGTGAGGAGAAGATATCTGAGTATTCTTCCATGACCTTATCTACTTTCTTATGCTATGTGGAGAGGTCAGTTGCAGACACCCTAGATGTGGTTGTGATCTTTCGCTTATTCTGAGAGAAAATAATGAAGAAGACAAACTTCCCTATTTGAGAGATGACCTTCCTGCATTGCTTATCAAAGATCAAGGAAATAGCAGTAGGTGGGACTGCCTCAAGTATCCTGTACAATTTCCTATTCAAAGTAATAATAAAACTATGAGACCTACAATCATATACAACATGACGTTTCCATAAATAAGGTTGGCCCAAAAGAACATCACAAACTTTGAGAGGAGAAACATCACACAATACTAGATCTTTAAAAGGCTTGATGTCATATGACAGTCAACACTTTTGGCTGGCACAGAAATCACTTCCTTTGCAGAGCCATCCAATGGTGTAGGGTTGTGGGTGCAACATTGTCAACAGGGCTATCCGCTTGACGAACTCTCCTGAGATGCGTTTCTTTTGGCTATCGCTATCAACGATGAAGTGCAGTGGAGTTCCTTTTACCCACATTTGTGAATGGAGGAGGCACTCTCCTTCTTCTGGCTCATCTAGTTCACCAGGTTGGAGCTTGATGGTAGTAATGGTGGCATTGGGTTCTGCATCAATGATCCATATTCCCCTTTCTAGTTCTAGCTTAGAGAAAGAACCCGCATCTGATTCAAAGGCTTTAACTTCAGCCACTAGAGACTACTTTGAGCGGCAGTTAGCAATGTTATTCCAAGGGCTCTTATGGAAATCGCACCACTTCCCAGTATCTTTCTTTGTATTTACGGTGTCCTTCTTTGCTTACATCTTGGACTGGTTGTCCTGATACTGTCCATATTTTCTCTATCCTTTGTTTTGTGGGTTGGGGCTGCCCTTTCCTGGATTTTTTTGTGAGGGGTTCCCAGGCCCAAATTGTCGCGTCTTGTTTTTGAGCTTCTGCTCGATTTTTATGGCATATCGGTAGGTCGCGCCTAAGGATGAGGTGTCCAGAAATTCTATTTCATTCTGGATGTATCTATGCAGAGCATCGCGTTACTTGAGAACCATGTTTCACTCCGAAACTTTGATACCCAACTTGGTGCACAAAGTATGGAAGATATTTGTGAAATATGGCACTCCTTGGTCTCTTTCTTGCCGTAGTGTGGTCCATTTGGTATACAAGTCATCATAAATTCCGACAGGGTAGTATTGTTCCTTAAAAATATCCCGGAAGGATTCCCAGGTGGTCATGACTGTAAATAATGAGGGTTCCTCTGCTTCCTTTTGCTCACAAAAAATTTCCCACCAATCTTTGACATGGGGAATGGCTTTGAGGAGCGCAAAAGTAATCTTTTCTCTATTTGAAATGTTATGGACATAAAAATATCATTCTAGTAGATTCAACCACTTGTCTACAACATCTACATCCATATGACCTTCAAATATAGAAATATCAAAGTTTATTTGTACCTTGAAGGGGGCGGTGCCTCCGCTTGAAGAAGATGCATCGCCTGTTGGTAGTCGCCGAAGGATTTGCGCAAAAGTATCCATCATCTCATTACTTTGTTGCATGAGGGATTCCTCAATCAATAGTTTGAAACGATCTCCTATCCTATCATATTTCTTTTCTCCTACCATGAGAGGTCACTTGGGCGTGCGAGAGATTTTTTCCTCAAGAGAAACAAGCTTGAGACCCAACTCTTTCAAGTACTCCGACCTCGTTGGGGACATGCATTAAGACGACAAAGAGTAGAATGCTCTGATACCAATGATCCAGATTTTATGAGTAGATTGAAATGACTACAGATTATTAACATGTGCTTAACAAAAAATAACAGAGATACAGTAAAACAAGTTTTCTATTCAATAAGGAAATAAGCTAAAACTGTAAAATGCAGCGGAAACAAGCTTGCTGGAATGGTGGCGGCTTATCTCTGAGAAGAGATGTGATGGCTGCACTCAATCAAAAGAAGATGATTACAATGATGCTCTGAAGGCCTTTTTACAATAAACAATAATTCCAAAAACCCTAGACATCCAAAAACCTAACCCTAGGAGATGAAGCGCCAAAAGTCATGTGGGCCCCGTTTGGGTAAGTTAGCACATCAACTTCCTGGGGTCGTAACTATTGCATATGATCTTCGTTTTAGGTGTATGATAGCTTGTTGGAAAGGTATCATTGAGGAGATTCATTTCGGGGAAATAATGAAGGAAATTATATTTTTCTCATTATTTTCCCAAAAAAACATCATTTAGGGCCTCAAAACAACTCCAGAAGTGAAAAACTGCTAAAAATAGTAAATTACCAAAATTGCCAGAAAATTGTTTTGAGCCAGTTGGAAAAGGTGGGTGGCCACCAATATCCACCTAGACCATTCTTCCTTCTTCAATTCATCTTTCTTCATTTTCCACAACTTGGTGTATTCTTCTTTGTTCCTGGTAAGAACATATTCTTCCTTGTTTTGTTTAGGAGAATTTCTTATGTTGATTTTACAGTCATGTGGTATGTTCCCGTAGTTATTGCACTTATAACATTCAGTATTGTAATCAAGTAGCGAAACAAATGAATTGTAGTTTCTATTAGAAAACCCATGAGAACTTCTGGTTTTTTTTATCACATAATCATCCTTTGAGGTCTTATAAAAATCTCTTTTTATATCTCTCACATGATAAATTCTTGCATAATCTCTACAATATATTGCCTTATGAAAAAAATTATTGAAAGAAAAAAAATAGCTAAGAAAGAGATTTTGGTACCAGTTTCTGAAAGGTCTTATTGGTGGAACAACTCTTCATAATTCATTCTTGTGGGAAGAATATGATTTTTTCTGGTCATCATTTCCTTTCTTGCTACTAGTGTCAATGTTGATGGAGACTTTGAGAATATTGTAATAGCTTTTAGGTTTTTCTTGATTTTCCTTTTCTAATGGTTTCGTGACCTTAGCGCTTGCATCTCCCTTTGGGGTATTTTTTTTTCATCGTAGACAACACCTATCTTGATGAATGGTGACCTTTGAAAATTGAGAATATTATCTAATACTTTAATACTTTTTCCAAACTTCAAGCTTTTGTTCAATTTATCAGTTGTTTTCTCTAGTTCATTTCTTAAGGAAAGTATTTCATCTTCTAGATCCTTCCAATTTATTTTATTTTCTTTAAACTAGATTCTCACCACTCATTTTATACTTTTTGTCTCTTCTAGTTGATTCTTTAGGATGATAATTGTCTTCTCTCTTTCTTCAAGATCATGATCCTCTTCTACATATTTATGCAATTTCTCTTTCTGCTTCATTTTCTTAATCTTGTCTATTTTTTCAAAGGAACTGACAAGTTTTGCTTCAAGATCTTCTTCTTCTAAATCTGGGTTTTCTTTCTGATTATCTACATTTTCTTCATCAACATGATTTTTTTCCATCATTTTGGAGAGCGATTCTTCTTAATCATCACTATCTTCAATTTTTTCATATAGACACTTAGTAGAAAAATGTCCTTTTCTACCACACTTAAAGCATTTGAAGGGTAGGTTACCTTTGTATTCTCTGGATCCTCCTTTTATATTTCTAACAAATTGCGTTTCTTTTTTCCTTGATTCATAGCTGGCACAATCACTAGATCTCTCTTAATAATTGTTTTGTATCTTGTCCCAAATATGCTTAGCTGATGTACACTTCATTAACTTGACAGTCTCAGAATATGATAGGACAAACAAGATGGCTTCTATTTCTTTTGCATTGTTTTTACTTAACTCCTTCTTAGCTTCATCTGTATAATCTATTATGAGTGATTCCCAAATACCAAACCCAAGGGCCTCTTGTTGGCCCTCGACCAAGTTTTGAGGAATACTTGGTCATAGTTGAATGTTTGGTACTTCAACTTCCTGTCGAAGACGGAGCTCATAGCGAAGCGAAGATCACGGGATATTGCCACCTTTTGTGGAACCTTTTTGGGTTTTTTGGGGAGTATTGTAACGGGAAAGGGATGTTGGCCCTTGTTTAGGCCTTTTTCTATGTATAAATAGAGGTCTAGGCCATGTAAGAAAGGAGGCCCTGTCTAGTCGATGGATTAGTGCATAAGTTGGATCTATGTGATCAGAAGTCTGTGTGACTATAAGAGCTCTGCGCATGCTGTAATAGTGTTGAGTGCACAGAGTGTGAGAAGGGTTAGTGCTTGGATCTACCTAGGGAAAGAGGATCTAGCGAGTTGTGCAGATCTCTTGTCCTATGCACGGTAAGGGTCATTGAAGCTTCGTGCTGTAACTACTTGACCGATATAATATAAAGAATACTTTGTGGACATAGCCCCAGGGTGGGGGTGAACCACAATAACTCTTTGTACTATGTTGATGTGTTTGTCTCTCTCTTGCTAAGTGCTCTGATATGTTTAGATATATTTATTGATGCTTTGTGATTATGAGATATGAATGCATGCTAGATATGATACATAAGATGCTAAGTGATTAATCTATTGAGTATAACCTATTTATCATTGTTAAGTGATAGATCTGAGTAATTACTACAGTGCTCTATTCTTTCTGTGAAGTGTGTTAATGAATGTATGTTAGGAAATAACTGATGCTAAGTGCGCTGTAAGAAAGATAATGATAGATTTGTGTCCCAGCTAAGGTTGCAGACACCTGAGTCCTGCAACCACCCCTAACTCTACCTCGGGCGAGACTTCATCTTCTTCGCAGGTGTTGCCGAAAGGGTTGGTAGTTAGGGCTTTGTGGTGCGCTCTTGAGCATTGAACCCTGGGTCTACCCCTGTGCCAAAAAATGGTTCCATTGCCGAGACCTGGAACTGTGATTGCTGGGAACTGAAGAAGAAGAAGCTTTGTGAGAAATAAGCTCTGTGTGTAGATCTGTTGCCCTAGTGCATAGTGTTTTGTTTGACCTGTGAAGCTTTGTGACAAGAAAGAAAGGTCAGATCTGAAGAACAAAGGTCAGATATGAAGAAAAAGAAGTCAGATCTGTGAATAAGGAGGTCAGATATGCAAGAAAAAGGTAAGATCTGTAAGCTATGTGCTTTGATAAAGGTAAGGATAGTTAAAAGTCTTAGATCTGGAAGCTTTGTGCTCTGTAGAAGTAAGATAAGTGAAATTTTTTGTTTCTAAAGCATGGATCTAGGTATGTTTGATAGATTCTATCCTAGCTTCAAAAATAGGGCATTAATAGATGAAATAAATTTTGATATGAATAGATTTGATAAGTATAGTGATAGATATGTTATAAATATGCATAGAAATAATTTTGGGACTAACCAATGGATGCAGGATCCTAGAAAGAAATTTTTGCAGGTTAACCATTATGATCCTAGCACACAGTACCTAAAAAGTTGGGGATCATTGAAGAGAAAGAGAGGATTACATTTTTGTTACAATTGCAGAAGGCCCGAACATCTTGCTAAGGAATTCCCTGGGCGAAGACCCAGTTGTCTTTTTTGTAAGGCTATGGACCATGAAGTACTGAATTGCCCTAGAATGATTGCTAGGCTTGAAAAGATGAGTATAGAACAAGCAGGAGATCAGGATACCAAGATTATAGTAGAAAACCAGAAAGAATCAGAAAAGATATTTCTACAGATGAGAGATACCTTGAATGACCATCGACATTGTAGGCTATCAGAGATCTTCAAGAAGAAAGAACATATTGAAGTGAGAATAGGAGACTTCGACATTGACTGTGTTTTGGATGAAGAAACACAGGTGAACATTATGACAGAAGGAACTTGGAAAGCTATAGGAAGACCTAATATGACCCCTTCATTAGGAGGAATAAGGTTATTCAGAGGAAAGCTGGTAAACCTATGTGGAAATCTCACTCAGATATCTATGAATGCTCATGGAGCTTCAACAGAAGAAGATTTTGAGATTGTTAAGTTCATAGAGGATAGCACCCCATTTACTATGTTACTTGGTAAACCTTGGATTGAGAAAGATCAAGCCAGAAAATAGGAAGCAAAAAATTACCTAGAACAACAGAGACAAGAGTTAAGAGACTTCTTGACTAGAAGGATCATGCAATTGATTGAAGAATGAGAGAACAGATCAAGGGTTCTTGACCCTAGGAACTTGGATGACGAAGTTGATAGAATGCTAGAAGAACCATAGAGGACCGAAAAATATGTTGGACAAGTAATACCCATGGATCTGAAGAAAGAATCTCAACACTGCGAAGTTACCATGCCAAGAGAAGAAAATAATTAGAATGAAAAAAGGATGACCGAGACGAAGCTCACTAGGAAGAAGGCTAGAAAACTCATGAAGAATAAAGAAAAGTTGGAGAAATTAGAGAACGTTCTAGAAGAAACCCCGCAGAAGGAAAACATGCATAATTTGAGCTTCGTCGGGATAACAGAACAACAACATATGGCACTTTGCCATTTCGAAGTAATATAGCCATTAGAAGACGATATACTCATTCCGTTGATGGCCCGAATGACTCGAAATAAAGTTATGACCTGTTACCTGACCATTAGACTATGCCATAATGGATAGATCAAGAGTTAATGGACCTTCCTATCCATTGCAAGTAGTTTGTTACAACTTTACTTACTTATCCCGTCACGCCATGCTCAGAAGACACTTTTGCCAATTGAGATCTTGAGCTCACAGAATACCCGCATTGTGGAATAATGACGACCCCGTCTTTCTCTCTACTTGATTACGATACCTTAATCCCATTGACAACCTGAGAAAGTGATCCTAAGCTTACATGTCCGATGAGATTAGCACAACAGAAGAATCGGTGAGAGAAGTACTGTCTAGCTTAAGAACCGAAAGAGTTATGTCAAAAAGAGGAATGTCCACTAGATTCCAAGCCTCATCATCAAGAGGAGTAGCAACTTCTCCATCCACTTCTTGAGCTAGACCCTCCCGACAGACCCCCGAGAAACATACTAAACATAGATATGACATCGCGAACGCCAAACTGATCCCGAGCATCCTTCCCTCTTACATACCTCCTTTGAAAGGTGAAATCAACTGTGATAGTGTGCCTCGAGATTATGACTATCCTATGATCAGTTTGTACCTACCGAAGGGTGTGTGCGCAGTTCACATTGAGAAGACCAAGATCGCAACATTTAAGTTTTGCGACTTCAACCTTGGTGACCAGAAAGCCTACAGTATACTTTCCCCGCACAAGTATTTGATGATGACAAAGGGGAAGAATTCCAGGATCATCCCTCAACAATGGACGATGAACTTTGCACAGTCCACCTTACTTAATGTAATGAAGATTCCACAATTTTGCAGGCACCAGGAGGTGAACACTTGCGTAAATTTGCTACTTGCGAGCTACCATGGAGGATATCTCTGGTTGAACCGACATATAATGATTGATCCGAAACTGATCAATCAGATCACTGGGATGAGCATGCAGGGCCCTGACTCGTAATACTATTACCCTGGAAAGACTGCAGATCGTGCTCTTTCACAGAAGATTAAAGAGGCCTATGGAAATGTTGAAAAAGGCACATGAGGTTACAAGGTAACCTCTATTTATAGTGGCGCAGTGCGCCTCGCCTGTCAGATGATCACAGGAAAGTTAGTCCATAAGAAAAAACTGACGCAAGTATCTAGGTTTATAGTTGATCTCATAGGAAAATGCATAGAAGGAGTCCAAATGAACTGGTCGAAGTACTTAGTGGATCAACTCGAATCGGATTGCAGAGAAGCACAAGACCAAGGATATGAGTTCCACTTTAGATGGCTTCTCATCCTGATCACCTTCATAGCATGGGAGATGCCGGAGGATGTCGTTTTTCCTAAAACCCTACCGTTTGAACCATTGGTTGTGAAGTTTAGTACATTATGGTACACAATAGATATGAGTAGGCAATGGCAGTCGAATACCCTCTTTCACAGATACTAAATCCAGTTGAATACTGTGATACAAGCCATACCTTGCATTACTCTAAACACACTCCATAGATTCACACCCTTAATGAAGTTCATCACGGATTGCCACTTCAAATACCTAACTCCACGCGTTGATGAGCACCAGGAACAACTGAACTCCTATTATAAATTGACAGAGGAAGACCTTGAAGAGATTACCAAGGAATGGTCGAGGGACCTCCTCATTGCAGCAGATCCAATAGATATTTTAGATATCATCAGCCCAGAAGCTGCGCAGGACACACCTGGGCCCAGTAAGACACAAAAGATAAAGAAGACAAAGAAGATGAAGGAGACGAAGAAAACTGAAGAGGTTTAAGATGTGGATAGCCACTCTATAAGGACAGCGTCCATCACACTATATGAAGAAGGTAATGACGAAGACCTAGAAGAAGTTGAAAAACAACCAGAAGATGAAGTCGAAGTTCTAAATAAAAGAAAAGGGTCACCTTCGAAGTCTTTCGTTAAGAGGAAATCCAAAGAGACTATGACCAAGATGAAGACCACGCTCAATCCAGATGACTTCATCTTTCTCCTCGTGACTTTGAATGAAGCTATAGAAGATATCACAGAAAATCAGGAGGCCAAGAAATAGACGATGTACGATAGAATCGAAGTTGATCTCCAAGGAGTATAGAAAGCCCTCCAGTCTAACCGTGCAGTCTCCACTGCACCCATGCCAGAAGGAACACCCGAAGCAGGAGACGAGTCAATTCAACTTCACAGGATTGTCGACCTAGTCGAAGTATTCCTTCGGAAAGAAGAAGAAATAATAGTGCAGGCCACCCAGGCCCTAAAGTATGCACATGAGGAAATCATAGAGTAGCAGAAAGATGCACAGTAAGAGAAGGAGGCCATCCAATAGAAGTTTGATAAATAACATGCAAAGATCCAGAAGGAGAAGGAGCAACTTCTCACGAAGGAAATCAAGATCGAAGAAGCTGTCAACAGATCATTTTTCTCTGTGACTAGCTTAGAACAGAAGGCAGAATAACCCATAGAACACCAAGTAATGAAGCTTGCTAAAGTCATTCAACAACTGCAACAAAGAGTAGTAGAACTAGAGCTCCAAGCTATACCGAGTACTCCACAAGAAGAACGTGACCAAGAAGAAGTGAATGCATGAAGTACAGTAGAAAGGATTAAGGCACTCACTAAAGAATGTAAGAAATTAAGTAGTAGAAGTGTGAAAATACATGAGAACCTATCTGAGAACCCTGAGTTGCATAAATTGGAGTCACAACTCTAGGAGTTGAAGTACCAAGCCAAGAATTTACAGGTAAATCTAAAGGCCCTACTGACCATAGAGAAAATAAAGAGGTCCCATGAACAGTGCGTCGTGCAACAACATATTCATATGATTGAGAGCATGGTCATGGAAGTGACGCAACAACTTCAACCTTTGTAGGATAGGGCATGTCAACTATTCTTAGAGATTGAGAGCCAAGGGATAGACCTGGAACAGGTCGTGAACACAGTAGAGAAACGATTAGAAGGACCAGTTAGTAACACACTCATTTAGGAGTTTTCTGAGCAAGAAGCAGTAGCGAAGCAACAGGTCGAAGAAGAATTACCCAGAGAAGAGTGACTCGGGATGAGTCACGGGTGAGTGTTGGGGGTATGTTGGCCCTTGACCAAGTTTTGAGGAATACTTGGTCATATTTGACTGTTTGGTACTTCGACTACATGTCGAAGATAGAGCGCATATCAAAGTGGAGATCACGGGATCTCACCACCTTTTGTGGAACCTTTTTGGACTTTTTTTGGAATATTGTAACGAGAAAGGGATGTCAGCTCTTGTTTAGGCCTTTTTCTATGTATAAATAGAGGTCTAGGCCATGTAAGAGAGGAGGCCCTGTCTAGTCGATGGCTTAGTGCATAAGTTGGATCTATGTGACTATAAGAGCTCTGTGCATGCTGTAATAGTGTTGAGTGCACAGAGTGTGAGAAGGATTAGTGCTTGGATCTACCCGGGGAAAGAGGATCTAGCTAGCTGCATAGATCTCTTATTCTGTGCGGGGTAAGGGTCATTGAATCTTTGTGCTATAACTTCTTGACCGAGATATTATAAAGAAGACTTTTTGGATGTAGCCCCAGGGTGGGGGTGAACCACGGTAACTCTGTGTACTGTGATGATCTGTTTGTCTCTCTCTTGCTAAGTGCGCTGACATGTTTAGATAGATTTTTTGATACTTTGTGCTTATGAGATATGAATGCATGCTAGATATGATACATAAGATGCTAAGTTCTTAATCTATTGAGTATAAACTGTTTATCATTGCTAAGTGCTAGATCTGAGTAATTACTGCAGTGCTCTCTGCTTTCTGCAAAGTGTATTAATGAATGTATGTTAGGAAATAAGTGATGCTAAGTGTGTTGTAAGAAACATAATCACAAATTTGTGTCCTATCTAAGGTTGCAGACACCTGATTCCTATAACCACCCCTGCCTCTACCTCGGGTGAGACTTCAACTGCTTCGCAGGTGTTGCCGAAAGGGCCGGTAGTTAGGGCTTTGTTGGTGCACTCTTGAGCGTTGAACCCTAGGTCTGCCCCTGTGCCAACACCTCCAAGTATAGCTTCATTCTTATACTCCATGTTGCATAGTTTTTTCCATCAAATAAAGGAGATTTGTTTGTAGGGATACCTTCCTTACAATCCATATGTGCTCGGAATATGCCTTCCTATGGTTAAATTGTTTCTGAAGGAACTTGCTTTGATATCAATTGTTTAACTTATGATTATACTGATATGGGGGGGATGAATCAGTATACGATACTTTTTACTTTACTTAACCATTCATCAATCATTCATTATATGAGAAACAAGAATCACATATGAAATCAAATCACAATGCATAGATTTTAACGTGGAAACCCGATCGAGAGAAAAACATAAATCTTATCTTTATAGATGTTTGTAGGAACCAACCTACTTGAGATAGCAATCTCCTTAATTTATCACCAGCTCAGCAAGATGTAGGCACAAACCTACTGGAGACACCAATCTCTGCAACTGAGAACCAACTCAACAAAAGGTGGGCACCAACCTACTAAGACACCAATCTCCTCAATTGGGCACCGACTCAATAAGATATGTGTAGACACCAATCCAAGATATTAATATAGAGAGTATTTTTAACTTCACCTACATGCTTCATTTCACAGAAAATCCTTCAAACCATAGAAAGCCTCATAACATCATTCCCATAATTTAATCACCGATGAAAACATCCATTGAGGGTAACATCAAAACCTAAAAATAGTGCACGCCACAACATCACATACCGCTAGTCATTCATAGAACATCTTGAGAACAAGAAATCCCTCGATAAAATCCCTTAAACATATCCTGCACACCATTATATCCCAGAAAGAAACCCCAAAACCTTTATCACACCTCAAATCACTTCTATTCACCCCAGATTTGATTTATTTATTGGTTTCTCTAAATGTGCAAATTTATCTTGTATTTATAGTAATTTGTTCCCACTTTATGGGACGACCTATAAATACTGGTTGAGACGAACTCAATTTTATAGTTGGGTTTTCAGATGGAAGATGGCATACCTCCACATTCCTAGGGGGTTAGAGGGAATTTCGTATCAATGGAAATGTCTCGAAATAATATATCCAACCATATAACTTATGCTCTCATTTGAGGTAATTACATAGGCTAAAAATTCCTTCAAAGACAGGGTATCCAAACTGACCATTAACAATCCAAAACAAATATTTTCAACAATTTCCATCTTGTCATCTTTGTCTTGGACATAGGTAGACTTGTAATATTTATCTTGGACATATGTACGTTCCCCCTGTATTTGACATCAATGACAACAATAGCTCCAACAAATAATATGTTTTGGTATCAAAGACTGGGCATATAAAAAAGATGGGGCTTCGAGTAATACATGGTAAAGGTATGATTGAAGGTTTGTCAATTGTTGTCTAGATTTTGATTTCTCATAACATTTATTATATGGTAAGTAGAATCAAGTAAGATTCTCCTCTTGTGTTACAAGTGCAGGTTGAATTTTATTGTTGGTGAATAGTTATCTTTGAACTTGTGACGATTCCATAGTTAGGTAAATATAACAATCTTACCTACTTAACGAGAACTTTTCTGAGATCTCGTTTTTTCAAGTGTCTCATTTTTTACCCCGTTTTTAAAAATGGTGCTACTGGTAGCATCCCCCTCCGTTTTTATATGGTATTTTGATATTTAAAATTTTCCGATCCATAATATTTTCACTATATTTTTTTAAATGCTTATTTTTCATCAATTTTCTAATTTTTATATATATATATTTTCAACGGTGCTTTTAGTCATTTTTCCATCTTTCAATCTTTAAAATATTTGTTACCATTTATTTTTTTGAAATTAAGATTTTGTATATAATTGCGACTCCTTAATTAATTTATGGTTCTATATTTTTAAAACATAGTGGAAAACATCATTTTTAACACAGTGTTTACCTTTACTTCAATACATAGAAAATAATTGTAGTCAAATAACACTATGTTGAATATTTAGCAAAAAAATATAATTTGATTTTTTTTTTTTATAAATAAAAAACTAAAAAAACTAAAAAAAAATTAAACAATTGAAATTGA
>ML810597.1:118502-130704 GCA_009831015.1 Picea engelmannii | reverse complement strand
TATATATATATATATATTAGATTATTGTTTTTTTTTGGAAATTTTAATTTTTTTCCTTTTTTTTAACAAATTGATTGTAAATACATTTGAATGTGTACTTAAATGTATGTATGTTCAAATTCCTTTGGGATATTGGGTAAACAACCGAAATGGTAAAGAAGATGTTAACTCATGGGTTGAGAGTAGCTCAAGAAATGATGAATATGTATAACAAGGAAGATTTCATACTAAAATGGTTCCATGTGAAGGAAATATGTATAAACTCTATGAATGGGAAAAATCCATAACATTAAATGACTGCCAGAAAGGCATGAATTAGGTTGCAAATATTGTTTACATAAGAATCCTAGATCACATTTTAAAATATAATGCATGTCTGGGAGACATGCAAGTGAATGTTGACCAACCTGATTTTTGGTAAATGTGCAGAATGCACTAAGTCATAATTAAATTGTGAACAAAATCTTATTGTTGTAAGTATGTTTCTTATTATATAGGAAATGTCAAGAAAAATTAACTAATACATCTCAAGGAACAATGCAAGTATATCCAAGGAGGGATAAATTATAGAAGCAACAGAAGGAGAAAAGGATTAATACTTTTATCACTATCAAATTCTGAATAATGAGACATAGTTGTATGCTTTAAAAGAGAATCTATGAGAATAAGTACAGCTAGTAAATGCAATACAATTTTTTAAATATGTTCAATTAAATGAGGTTGGTTAAGCCATGTTGTGCAAAGGAAGCGAAGTCTCAAAATCGATTCAACTAGGATGAACGTTCTAGGTTGTGTAGAAGGAATTTTAAAAAGGGAAGAGTCCCTTGACTCCTTTCTTGTTGTTTATGGTGTTTCTCTTGAATGCGAGGACTGAAATGTTGGTTGTGTAAATGCTTCTAGCATGAGAATTTTGATAATTGTGTATGCAAAGATGAAAGTTTGATTATGTTTTCACTCAGAAAAATGTTGGGAATAACGTAATGGAGTGATATGATATGAAACATATGAAATTGCTTCTTGATTTAAATACTACATGACATGCATTTTACTTTAAAATGACAACTGATGCAAAAATATAAATGTGATGATGCATGTTATGTGTAGGAAATGATTGGAGATTATGGGAAATGACAACTACCAATGATGGATGATATCTTGTAGAGGATAAATGTAAGTATATTTTTTATTGAAAAGGTTGATGAAAGGACCTTAGCAGTCCCCATAAAGCACCATTGAGAAGATAATATCAAAAGGGGTGTTGGAAGACAAAACAGGTATAAAAGTCTCATGTCCAAGTGTCATGAGAATTTAAAAGGTATTGGGTCAGAATCCCTTTTGAAATATTTTTATTATTTTAAATATATGAAAATGATTTTGAGTGTCTATTGTATGCCATTGATACCCAAGCAGGGTGTGGATTCAGGAAGAAGAACCTGGAGGATAGAGGTATAAACCTTTAGCAATCAAGAATGATTAAGATATTTGCAACGATATACACAAGAAAATACGTCATGAATACATTGCCTCATCAAGGAGTGGTTGGGAAAAGAAGTGCTCATAAGAGACATAGAATAAAATATAATAAGGAAATGCATGTTTGCATGAGAGCGTAGGTAGTGGACTTCCCATTACGGAAGAAGGGCCTTCCAGTGTTCTACTAGAATGTAACAATGGTAAATAAATAAATTGGGTGGCCTTAAATGTTGGCACCCTGGTTACCAATGAAGAAAGAATGCTTAAATGCATTCATATGAAATTTTGATTTCATGAAATGAATGCTGATTTGAAGTCGTGATCAATTTAAAGTAGGAAAATATAGTTATGTTGTAATAATGAATGTGAACATAGAATCCATGAGGTGAAAGGTTGGTTGAGACCCAACACACCATGGAAAGGTTCCTAACATAAGATTATCATAAATTGAAGTCAATGCAAGGGTGTATTATGTGTGGATGTGACCATGGGCATGGTGTAACAACCTCCTTCGTTACGACAACGACTCTTTAACAAAAAAAAATTGTGTGTTTAATTAAGGTGTGTGCACATGTAGAAGTAACAGACACACTTGACTCTACGTCGCCACCCGAAAACCAACAAGACGCCACCACGAAGATTACCACAAGAAGACAAGGGCGCACAACAAGTAGCTGCAAGCAATGAACGACCCAAGACATAAGGCGCACACAAGTACTACAACAATACATGACACACTGGGTTATGCACAGTACGAACACAGAGGGAAGAATCCATAGTCGTAGGTCTTACTATTTCTGTACAGGAAAGCAGGGCGTTAAATCTTAGTTCTCTGCTTCAGAGAGAGAGAAGGTCAGATAGGCTCCTGGCTGACTGCTCAGGTAGAAACTAGTAATCCCCTCAGGTGTGTCGCAAGAGTGGAAACCCTGCCTTTAAAGGGCCCGAGACTCTTGATACGGCACTGGATTCTTTACACGAAATAATCACACATGCAGACATACCTCCTAAGGCTACCTGGGAGTGTCTACATCCCGCCCGACAAGGACTGACCAAGCAATAAGATGATTACGACCTCGTACAAGACAAATGATGTGAACAACACGTCCTCTAAGAAGGTGCCAGTAAGAAGGACTCCGACGTTGATCATCTAAGATTAAGACTTAAATACATAGTCACAGACCAACTACTTCATTTAAAATCATTAATCGACGAGTTATCCAACCTTAAATAAAGTGCATTAGTTAATTTACTGTATCATCACCATAACACAACCACATCTTTGCCTTCTATATCACACTATCATTGTATTTAAAATAAGGATGGCTCTACCTTCTATTTGTGTTTAATAACAACAGAACTACCCAAGGACCTGTCCATGACACCTATGCATTTGCCTTTATACTAGTACAACAGTGTAATTTTAACTAGTAATGGCTTTCATTATTGTCAATAAAATAATCGTGGATTAACTTAATAACTTGAATTCAAAAGGGAAACATATTAACATCGTAGTTAAAACTTATAATGGCCTCATTACAAGACATTGTCAATAAAATATTCGATGCTTAACATAATAAATTAACTTCAAGGGTCCACCCATTTCACTAAGGACAATAATAAAATGAATAATTCCTTACAGTAGCAGCAATACCTTACCTGGACATTACATTACTTATACTACATTCCTCAAAATACCTTCATGCTAATTAACCTTACAACAAAATCAATTACCTCACTTCTCATGTGTTACCAAACACTTATCTTTATCATAAATGATCAAAATTTAAATTTTTAAATGTTAAACCATGAACACTTATCTTTATCATAATATTCCACATCAATGATTATCTTTTGCATCAATCTAGCTAGGTATATCTAATAAGAATCTAGAGTATAGTCTATTATAAAAGATAATATGATTTACAAAAACTTAAGGTTTAACATTTCAATTTTACAATGAAAATTTATGTCTCCAACAAAGTAACTTAAGTTAAGTTCAATCATATTTAAGTTTACTTTAAATATACATGTCGAAATTAAAATTTCACAAATTAAATTTCAGCGTTCCATACTTAATAGCATAAACACAAATTCAGTATATTAACCCTTCATAAACCATAACGACCTTGAAAATAGGCGTTCTAATCACATTGTCATTTACATTTATTGCATTCATCGATAATTTATAAGCATTAAAGGCGGAAGGGCTGGCGTTCTGTCCACTCTGCCCAGTACAGGTTAATAATTGGCAGCCTGGCGAACGGTGGGCACACGTAACGCTACCCAACTCAAACGACACAGCAACCAAAAACATAGTTTCAGAAACCACGACGGAGATGGGGTTCCTGCTAATCCCTTAATTACGCTGTGCAAGATCAATGAAAATGATAAGACTATAAGGGCAACGTTCTTTCAAATAGGATAAGGATTAATTCTTTTAATGATGAGAAATCCAAGACTTAACCGAGGATAACTAAAATCACATATTCGGAAGGATCTGGACTGCACAATGGAGTATCGGAGGACTAGACATAGTCTTAAGATTTAAAAACATTCTAAAAATGAACAGGATTACATTACCGTTCAAGAGTAAAGTAGTAATCTGAGGTTTAGGGTTGAGTCTGGCATAGGATCAATAGATAGTTTAAAACGGGAATTTCGTTTCTACAGAAATGAAAATTCTAGAGTAAAATTGCAGCTTGATTTTTTTTAAAAGACCTGATATCTAGCGATTTTTCCATTTAATTATGCATTAGTTTAGTTTAATACCACTGATAAATAAATTTTTAACCAGAATAAAATTCTTCCAAAACAGGTTCTACAGCTGAAAAAGACTCCTTAATAACTCTTGTACGATGTCCTGGAGTTGTTATTATATTGTTTTTATAATAAGAACCATCATGAGAGAAATAATAACAAAACCTAGGGTTTATTTTACCAACATAACTATTTGGTAAAAACGCAGACAGGTAATAATTTCACTGCCCTGAAATTTGAGGAGAACGCAGACCAGTAAGAATTTACCGCCCAGAAATTTGATGATTTAAAATTTGCTGAAAACGTAGACATGTAAATACACTGGCAGGAAATAAAAACAACGCCCCCGGCAGAATGTAAATACACTAACAGAATAAATCACCCCGGCAATGTAGAAACGCTCTGGCTAAAGGGTTAAAACGCCCTCGGTGAAATTGAATGCCCACCGAGAACGATTTCACCCACAGGGAATTTAAAAAGGTAGAGAACTATTCCTTTTACAACCAACGCGGGGATATACGACCCACAAAAATATTTAAACGCCTGTGGCATTATGAAAACGTTCAGAATAAAACCCAAACGCAGAGCAAGTTCATTTGTAAAAATAAACGCCGGTATTTAACCCAAAAGTCACAGAGATATTTCACTGTAAACACGCAGATTTTAACCCACAAGCAAAGAAGGAATGCAGAGTAAATGACAGTAACCAGGCAACTACAAGTTTATACCATAACCTTTGGAACTACAGTTATACATTGAAACTGCAGTTCATAAACTAAGTTATACAATAACCCTGGAGACTACAAGTTTATACAGTAACCATTCTACCCTACAAAATAGAGGAGCGTACCTTGCCTTATCGCCCGCTTGATGACGTCCATGCGCTCCGCATTGCTCCTGCTCCATGCCGCTCCCGCTAGCCGACTGTAGAGACTACACCGGTACCTCCCAGCAAAACACTAGGGGTACTCTTCTTCCCCCTCAGCCCCCCGAGCCGCAAAGGGGCCACACACAATCCAGACAGTAACCTAGCTTCCCAGCCCGCCTCCAAGGCTGAGCTACCACTCTACTACAGCTGAGAAAATCCCCAACTCCTCACAAGTAATCAGTCCCCTCCTCAATTTTGGCAGCATAACAATACCTAATAGCTCCTCCCCCTTTTCTCCCCCTTCCCCCCTTTATTTTTATGGAGTCTCAACCCTAAATCATATTTCTTTTAAGTTCCCCCCCCCGTTTTTTTTTCTTTTTAGTTTTTTATTTTTTTTATTTTTTATTTTAAAAGGAAACTCAAAAAGGTAAAAGCGCTAAGCATCTTTTCATTTTATTTTTTTAAATTCATATAATATTTTTTTATACTCCCGCTTGTTAAATAATTTTATTACTATTGGTTCAATCTGAGTTTATGTATGAGTTTTAAAGAATATAGTTTAATCCCTTAAGCATTTAATTTATTCACTAATGGTCATGCGTTCTGTCAATCAAAACTATGGCTTTTGGTATTCGTTTATTTATGAATTAGTTTAATTTTTGAAAAACTATTGCGTTCATAAGGGAGTTATGTTTTCAATAAGTTAATGAACTCTCATTGTAGGTTGCGGTTAAGGAAGGAGAGGCCTTCAATGGAATTTATTGTCTGAGTTAACTAAAACGTATCCATTGATATATTGGTTGTAGTTGGATGAAGTTAATGCTAATGAATCCAAGAACTAGAGCTCAAGTACGTTCTAAAAATTGTATTCTCCTTGCACTGCATTGAGGTGCGAACTCTAGCCTAAAATCTCATAATGATGTTTTGCTTAATCATTTTCATGGTTGTTAGGGTTAATTGTTATTACTAATGATATTTGGGTGTAGGATTAGGTCAAGATTCATAGGAGCTATTCATTTAGAATTAGGGTTAGGCTCTTTTTAGAGTTAGAGTTAGGGCCTTTTTCCTTAAGGTTAAACGAAATTTTTATCTTAGAGAAGTTTTTTGTTTTTTTTTGAATTAGGTTTAGAATTTGAATTGGACGATGATTAGTTTAGGGGTGTCGTTTTAAGAATTTATTAAGGCATTACTGTCTTAGGGCTAATTAGGTTTGTTTCCTTCATCCACATCAATACGACGTGCCCTTCAGGACGCACCACGTGCTCCAAGGGTGCCACTCGCCTCGTTTGTTTCCTTTACACGACGTGCCCTTCATGATGCACCATGTGCTCCAAGGGTGCCACTCACTTCTTGTGTTTCTTTGGTGCGATGTGCCCTTCAGGATGCACCAAGGGTGCCACTCGCCAACTGGACTGATTGGTAAACATCTAACCCCTGGAGTCAACACTCCGCCAGGTGAACTTGTGGGAGACTAAGGGTTCTAAGGAATAAGGCCCCCGCCTTATTGTGTGCCCCTTAGAATCATCGTGAGAGACTGTCGCAGTCTTCCCTAACGACATCGTGGATCCTCTCGAACTAGGTAATCGTTAACCTATAGTTTGAGCCACGACGGGAGTGCTAGTAGGCGGTGGCAGGGCTGCTGTCCACCCCTCTCCCTCAACCTCTCTGGAAATTGTGTGTGGCCCCTTTACTCCATATGTGAGTCTGGTCGGCAAGCTATTGTCAGCCTACATCATCAACAATCGTGTCAGAACATGTCAACATCATATCATCATATCAAAGAAATATCACAGTAAATAAATCAACCCAAATAGCACACTCCCTGACTCAATCCGGAGTCCAAGGGGGTTCCACCGATGCCTCTGCATCCTCAAGGTCCGAAACCCTGCACACTCAATGAAACAGAGTCAGCAGCACCTATCTACATCAAAGTAGTAAAACATCATGTCGTATGTCAATCACATCATAATCAAGTATAAATGGTTTAACATCACAAAAGTCCAGATCACTTGCGATCAAGTGTCCTCAAAAAATAAGTTTTCTCAGTGCGCCAGAGAGGGATGTTACACATGGGAAGATCGATTAAATATACTTGATCTTGAATTGCATTTGGAAAATCTAGCATGGTGAGATGATGCATTTGTAAGAAAATTATATTTTATTTTACTTAATATCATGAATAGATAAAAGTAATTTTATTGTTAGTATGTAAAATTTAAGAATTTCTTGTGAAGCGATTGTAAACGTGTTATGAAAATATATAAGCATTGAAACTAAAAATTTGTTTAGTTAATTGAGGTTGAAATCGAAGGAAAAAGAGATTTGGTATGGTAGTAATGCATGTCCATAATGAAGACTAGTTCATGTTGATTATAAGAGAGCCAAAATTGTTATGAGAAGAAAAATCTCATGCTTGAGAACTCTAGTTACAATATGGAACAGACCTGGAAATGAAATGAAATTGTGAAATTTATAATTTGCAGGTAACAAATTTGAAAAGGATTTCGATTGGATTAATGAAAGTATCTCATGGTTAATGTATGCATGTGATATACTTGAGATGAAAGATCTATCATGGAGGGGGACATGATGGCTATCAAGATGGAAGGCTTGCAAAAAAATGGGGGGAGGCTAATGTTGAGACATGGGAACCCTGTGATAAGCCATTATCTCCATAAAAGATGTTGTGATGTGGTAGAAAAAATAATAGGGATTCCTCGACAAATAAATTTAGAGTGATTCCTCGACTGTAAGACTCAATAAAATGTTAAGCCCTAATATTGGCTCATTACCCCTTAATTGGGGCATATTACATTATTAATGTTATTTTATTTATGTCGTCTTTATTCCATTAGTTGTAATTATACCTCCTAGTCTCCTATATATACCAAGGAGACATTTTCATTTGGAATCATCTTGTACTTGAACATTTATGTGGGGTAAAAGGAGGTTGCCCCCTTGGAGAGGATTATTATCTGAGATTATCTCTTTTTCAAGGCGTTGAGTACTTATTCTAAGGTTTTTCTATGCTATATTGATATTTGGTTCTTAACATATGGTATCGGAGCTCGAGGTCTTGGGGTTTCACTACTGCATCTGAGACACGTTGTAATTTTTGCTATAACTTTTTTTCTACAACATTTCAAAAGGAACTTATTGGATGATATTTAGTAGATGGATCAAGGTACGTTGGGTTAAAATTTTAGTTCCTGGGGCATTATACTTTCGGAGATACAGCCTGTACAATATACGGTTCGGGAATCATCCTAAACTGAGTCATTGCGGAATTTTATCTATAAACAACTTTTTGTAATGTTTCAGACCCTACACTCCAGAGGATATTTACAAAAATTAGTAATGTATCTGTGGTAAAAGGTTTAGCTTCTAGGTAATCCTACATTTGTAGATACACCCTGTGGAAGATAGGGTATCTGACTAGTCTCAAGAAGGTGTTACAGGTAAAACAATCATAACTTATTCCTAGAGTATCCAAATCGAGTGAGGCTAGTTTTGTTGGATAGTGGGAAGTCTGTAGTATTTTTGGTTTGAGTTTCAGAATTTATATCAATTATTTTGTGCGAGGCATGTTATACAAGTGAGATCTCCTGGAAAGGCCAAAAATCAACAAGTTGTGGGGAAGTTAGCATAAATGCCACTTGGCACATCCAATTTTGATCAGACATGTGGCATTGCAGAGAAGAAATATCAGAGAACTACCAAAAATAAAGTTTCATACCCAGAAGGTCCGAAATTTGGGAGATACAACAGAAGGAAGATTGTCTAGCAGAACCACCTCAAAATCAAGGTTCAAAAGTGATACTTGGGCAACATGCCACCCAAAAAGGGAAATTCTACACCAAATAAGCCTCCAGAGAATCCTACTTGGACTCTTGATGAAGGTGAAGAAATGCGTAGGGACATAAATGATTTACAAAAGAAGACAATATTGAAATATGAACTACAAGAGATGATGGATTCAATAGAAGCTAAGTTTGAGGCAATAAATACTAAGATGGACGCTTTAAAAGGGGAGATCATGGAAGTATTGAAAAAAAAATTAATAGAGAGGACACCTGAAAGTGAAAATGCATCCCATGAAATTCATGATGAGGACACAAGGAAGGTGAATCAAGTATGGAGAAACTCTATCCTTGGGTTGAAGACCAACCACTTTCCTAAGATCGATATGAGGAAGTTTGATGGCAAGGACCCTATCACATGGATACTTCAGATGGAGCAATTCTTTAATATACATAATGTGCCACATACACAAAAGGTACGAATTGCTTCTTTATATTTAGAACCCAATCAATTTGTATGGTATAGATGGATTTGTTCTCTCAAATCACGTGTCACTTGGACAATTTTCATGGAAGAAATCATAGCACACTATGAGGATACAAGGAGCAATACCTTCTTTAGCTAATTGATAAATCTCAAGCAAAAGGGTTCAGTTAAAGATCACATTGAGAACTTCCAAATATTGAACATAAAGGTAACAGATATTCCAGATGAGCACTTGATTGATGTATTCATAGGAACTTTAAGAGATAAAATTCAACATGAGGTTCGCCTTTGGGAACCCAAATCATTGGAGAATGAATTTAGGGTGGCAAGAAATGTTGAAAGTAAAAATATGTCTATGTCTACTAGAAGGACCAATCCTAACATCTATAGAGAGAATAATGCTCCTTCTTCTAAAATACCTCAACCTACAAGGTTGACACCTCAACAATTGGAGGAAAGAAAAGAAAAAGGTTTATGATTTAATTGTGATAACAAGTACAGTAAAGTACATAAGTGTGGTGAGAAGAAATTATTCTACATAGATTGTGAAGAGGAAGAAGAAGGAGAAGAAGAAGAACCATCTCAAGATAAAAACGTAGAAGCAATTTTTTCTGAAGAGTTGACTCCCATGATATCATGTAATTCATTGGCTATAATTAGCACTCCTCAAACCCTCAATATCGAAGCATACATCAAAAAGAAAAAGGTAATAGTCCTAATTGATTCTGGCAGTACTCATAATTTCATTCACTATAAATTAGCCAAAGCTCTCAATTGCTTTGTATATCCAGCACCAGAGTTTCAAGTAATGATTGCAGATGGAGGAACTATCAATTGCTCAGGAAAATGAAATAAGATCAATCTTACTATGGGGAATATGTAATGAATAGTCCAATGATTTTTATACCCATGGGTGGTGCTAATGTTGTACTAGGAATCCAATGGTTACAATCATTAGGAACAATGGATTTTAATTCTCGAGAACTTTTCATGAAATTTTCATTGGAAGGAAAATAAATTGAGTTAAGAGGTATCATAGGGAAACCCGATAAGGTGATAAGCTCTAATGGAATGAAAAAAATATTGAAAAAGGGGCATCAAGGCGTTATTGCATAACTATGCTCGCTAGATGTTCAAACATCTAAGCCATATATTCCTCAAGATCTCCAAGGTATCATTGATAAGCATTCCAAAGTATTTGAAGATATTCCCAAAGGTCTTCCACCCACTCGAAATCATGATCATGAAATTCACCTAATTCTTGGGAGTGTTCCTCCTAACATCAGGCCATATAGATACCCTTATGCCCAGAAGAGTGAAATTGAGCGCATGGTTAAAGAAATGTTAGAGGTTGGCATTATTAGACCTAGCCAAATTTCTTACTCTGCACCAATAGTAATGGTATTCAAGAAAGATAGCTCATGGCGTATGTGTCCAGATTATAGAGAGCTCAACAAGATCACTATTAAAGATAAGTTTCCCATTCCCATCATTGATGAATTGTTAGATGAACTACATGGAGAAATCTGTTTCACAAAATTGGATCTTTGTTCAGGGTATCATCAGATTAGAATGAAGGAAGAAGATATCCCAAAAACAACATTCTGAATTCATTAAGGCCATTATGAATTTTTGGTCATGCCTTTTGGCCTTACAAATGCACCTTCCACATTCCAAGGGTTGATGAATTCCATTTTCAAGCCCTTCCTTAAAAAAATTGTGTTAGTATTTTTTGATGATATACTAATCTATATCAATTCTTGGGAGGATCATGTGAAACATGTTGACAAGGTTCTACAACTATTAAAGGATCAACAACTATATGCCAAACCGTCCAAATGTTTCTTTGGAGTGAAGGAGGTAGAGTATTTGGGTCATATTGTATCTCTTGAAGGTGTCAAGGTATACCCTAACAATATTAAGGCCATTATGGATTGGCCGATTCCCAAAACATTGAAGAATCTTAGAGGATTTTTGGGTTTGACAGGTTACTATCTCAAGTTTGTTCGACACTATGCAAGAATAGAAGCACCTTTAATGGAACTAACTAAGAAGGATGCATTTTCATGGACTCCCGAGGAAACTAAATCTTCTGAACAACTTAAAGAGGTGATGTGCAAAGCTCCTGTCTTGACCACTACAGACTTCACATAAACCTTTATTGTGGAATGTGATGCCTCAGGAAATGGAATTGGTGTTGTCCTAATGCAAGAAGTAAGGCCCTTGACTTTTGAAAGTCGACCACTCAAGGGAAAGGACTTTAAAAAACCCATTTATGAGAAGGAAATGATGGAAATACTACATTCATTGAAGAAATAACATCCTTACCTAACAGGTAGGAACTTCAAGGTCAAAACAGATCATGATAGTCTTAAATACTTCTTGGAACAAAGACTATATTCAGAAGAACAACAAAAATGGGTAACTGACGCAACCTGCCCCTCACCGAGCCGTCTGCGCCCACCAGGACCTTCTATTTCTCACGGGCCCGAAGAGTCAATGCTCTTCCTTTCGGATGTCGGGAGTTCGGACTTCGGGAGTTCGCGTTTCACGCGAACACAATTTGCACGCACCACCAAACCCCGAACCCCGAAACTCCGACCATACGCCACCTGTCCTCCGGTGAGTTTCGTGGTCCCACGCTGCCACGTCAATCTCGGGATTTTGCGGATCGCGAATCCAAGATACAAAGGTTCTTGCTCTTGGACACCCCGAGTGCTGAAAGTCCGAGACTCCAGATTTGTGCCACCTGTCCGCGCTCGGATGAACGGCCTCGATCAAATCGGGAAATCGCCCTTCGCGATTTCAATGTGCATG
>ML810597.1:82166-118402 GCA_009831015.1 Picea engelmannii | reverse complement strand
GTGTCTATTATTCCGTTTTCCCTCTCTACAGCTAACTGTCTAATCTATAGTTAATTCCTATCTACCAGCTTTAAAACCAATTAAATGCCTCCCTATCTACTAATACAATACAACTGCGTTAGGTTTTGAATGCCTCGTCCAAATGACGGCGCACCAATTTCCAAGTATTTCAAAATGTGCGCGCTGGCACTGTCCAGCTGTGTGTTCTTTCTCCATGCGCGCTGGCTCGCTTGACGACGTGTGGATGCTCCTGCATCAGTAACCAAGATATTGGGTTATGATTTTGAAATCGTCTATAAAAAGGGGAAGCAAAATGTTGTGGAAGATGCACTCTCAAGAAAGGATGAATATGTTGAGGCCCTTTTCTGTGCTATCTCGATCATCCAACCCGATTGGATAATAGAAGCAAGGTATGAATGGAAGAATGATGAAAAGGTGTGGACTCTCATTGAAAGGTTGCAACAGGATTCCAGTGCATCAGATACATTTACATGGAAAAATGATTCACTATGGTACAAATATCACTTATATTTATGGAAAAAATCCCATCTCAAACAAAAGGTACTATTGGAATTGCACACCTCTCCAGTAGGAGGGCACTAAGGATTTTTGAAAACCTACCATAGAGTTAAGAAGGATTTTTTTTGGGATGGACTTAAAACTGATGTTCAAAGGTTTGTGGCAGAATGTTTGGTTTTCCAACAAAATAAGGTGGAAACAATTAAGACCCCAGGTCTTTTACAACCATTAGCCATCCCAAGTCAGCGTTGGGAGGAGGTTTCTATGGATTTCATCATAGGGTTACCGAAGTCTGAAGGAAAGAGTGTCATCATGGTGATTGTTGATAGACTGACCAAGTATGCACACTTTTGTGCACTCTCTCATCCCTTCAAATCCATTATAGTTTCCACCACATTCATGGAGACAGTTCAAAAGCTACATGGCAGCCCAAAGATTATTGTAAGTGACAGAGATCCCATCTTCACTGGACATTTTTGGACATAATTATTTTCTTGTTTGGTTACTCAATTGGCTCATAGATCATCCTACCATACTCAATCTGATGGATAAACCGAGATAGTGAACAAATTTATGGAAGGATACCTTCGTTTCTTTGTCTTTGATAAACAAACACAATGGTTCAAATGGTTACCCTTGGCAGAATGGTGGTATAACACTTCCTTTCATACTACAAAAAAAATGACACCATTTATGGCACTCTATGGATACCACCCTCCTTCCATCACTTCTTTTCTAAAAGAAAAATCTAAGGTTCAAGCAGTGGAAGATCACATCGAGCATCAACAACAAGTTCTCAAAATCTTAAAGGACAACCTAACCATGGCATAGAATCACATGAAACAACAAGAAGATCAACATCGTAGTGAAAGAAGTTTTGAAGTAGGGATTGGGTGTTTTTAAGACTACAACCATACAAATAGATGTCCCTCAAGCAAGCTAAGAAGGATAATAAAATATCACCAAAGTACTATGGCCCTTATAAGGTGTTGCAAAAGATTGGTACTATGGCATACAAATTGGAGTTGCATGCATCTTCACGAGTACACCTGATTTTCCATGTTTCATGCTTAAAGAAGGTTATAGGCAACAAGATCCGAGTTCAAACTATATTTCCGGAACTTGACGAGGAAGGAAAAATCATATTGGATCCTGAAGCCATCACTGACACAAGAATTCGCCAGCTGAGGAATAGATCCATTTCAGAGTATCTCATTAAATGGAGGAAACTATCGACTGCAGATTCCACTTGGGAAGATGAGTCTTTTATACAGAAGCATCCAGAGTTACTGAAGCGTTGCGGACAACACTTGTCTCAAGGGGAGGGGCATGTTAATCCCTAATATTGGCTCATTACCCCTTAATTGGGGCATATTACATTAATAATGTTATTTTATTTATGTCGGCTTTATTCCATTAGTTGTAATTATACCTCCTAGTCTCCTATATATACCAAGGAGACATTTTCATTTGGAATCATATTGTTCTTGAACATTTATGTGGGGTAAAAGGAGGTTGCCCCCTCGAAGAGGCTTATTATCAGAAATTATCTCTTTTTCAAGGCGTTGAGTACTTATTCTGAGGTTTTTCTATGCTATATTGATATTTGGTTCTTAACATAAAATATCTGAAAATATTCTTGTGCGAGAAATCCTTGGTAGGAAATATAGATCACTCGAGGGACTATATAACAAAGAAGGGTATGCCTGAGCCTGAGACTGGAAGGTGAGTGATCTCAAGGAAGAGGAGACTTTAATGATTTATGTTAATTGTTGAATTGGGATCATGCACACAATGGGTGTGTCTACGAAATAGTGGGCCAAGATAATGAAGACAACCACATGGATGCATATCCATGAACTCCATAGATAAGTATTTTTTTGATATGTAAAATTCCACTTGAATATTGAACAAAAATGAAATTTTTATGCATGAAATTGTGAATTAATATGTTATATTTATGAAATGGTTGTAGGAAGGTGCTAAATGAAAAGAGTTTGTAAAGGACCAAACTAAGAGGAGGAAACAACAATTTATAATGCAGTTGAAGGATGAAGACATGGGAGGTGTTGCGGAGATGAAAAGAACATGAAGGGTAGTGTTCCTTTAAGGGGGAGGGCATTGTAACACCCTTTTTTACCCCATCTTGTAATTAATCATGTTGAATGAAATTTCCATGCCATGGTATGGAAACACATGTAAATGTATTATTGTTAAATTGTAAATGTCAACAACTGATTGTGGGTTGAAGCCTTAACATTATTGGACATCATACAACTAGAGGAAAGAGTGAGGAAACATGGAGAGGGGGCTCATCATTCTAATATGACCCAATCATATTTGTTGAATGTATTTGATTTGGAAATGTTCAGTTATTTAACTTAGTTCTAATTTCAAGACAAAATCAATTGATGAGAAGAGGGTTGGTAGTTGAAAAAACAAGCACCTTTAGTGAATGTAAATATGGAGGGATACCTGAGGTGACATAAACTATCAGCTAGAATATAGTAGGAAGGAACACTAGGAGTCCCCATGATTGAACCACAAGCTCCCTTATGACAAAATAAACTGGGTACAGGTCAAGAACCTTCCTAAGTGGCTTGGGGCATATGAGAGTTTTATTCTAGGACACAAGAGAGCATAAGAGATAGGCATAGAGAGGGGGAACTGGGAGGAGTTCTGCATAGAGGTTGGAGAAGAAAAAATGTAGGAGAAGACTAGGTGTGGGATGAGAAGCACGAGTCTCAAGAAGAATTTGGTTACAAGGCTAGTTTGAAATCCTATATGCCAACCCAAGTTGAGAAGGTCATGAGATTGATGTTGGAGAACATATGATAGACCTCATAAAGTATTGGGCTAGGTTGGTAAGAGTAAATATTGACTAATAGTAGTATGGAGGAGAGTAACCTTCACCCATTAATGTCCCTAATGGATTGAGATAAACTCCCTGCTGGTATCATGGCTGGGCATGGGGGTGGCCTACTGTCGAAGTTACTATGGAAGCAGATCCTATGGTTGGGTGGAAAGGAAAACACCCATATTCGGTTGGATGGATGTAATTTGTAAACAAATAAGTACGTTTATACCTTTTTGTAATTAAGTTGAAATGAATGCCTGCACCCATTTACCTTTGTTATGCATATGTAGGTATCAATACTTGTTCCTTTGGCATGTTTACGTATTAGATATGAATGTAGAACTGTAGGAGTCATGTAGGTCTCACATATCTGAATACTAACCTTTTAGACCATTCCAGGGTTGAATGCGTACAAGATTCAAGGTATTCTTTGAAGGCATAAGAGTCTGAGGGAGATGAATATTAAACCCAAAAGACTCATACAGTGCAAGCCTATAGGATTGATAAGTCCAAGTTAACAACTACAACCCATATTATCTCTATGTTGAGACAACGAGACTGAGCCACCATCGATTCCTGAGTTGGAATGAATCCCAGTCATTCAAGGTGAGCCTTCCACCCTACAATTATCCATTGTAATCTCTATGGTAAGTGTTGATCATTGGATCAATCGATCTCCACCATCGATCTTTCATTTAATATTAAGAGAGAATCGTCATGGGCATACTGGAACGCCAGACCCCCGGAACAACATCTATTACATTTTGTGTCGAAAGGGTCGATGCCTCGACACTTTGGGAATGGGTATCCAACCCTCAGTGCCAAACCTTAGTCAAATACCCATCGAAGAATAGAAAGAATGGATACCAACCTTAAATATAGGGACGAGGATTGATAGTGATTATTTGATTTATATAAGGCCTTGTGCAAACCCAGTGAGGTCACTAGAAATTTTTAGTTGTTGGACTAGTGGACTGATTGATCTCCACCATAGATCCATTATCTAAGGTCAAGTGGGATATCGGTTGTTGGTTGTGAGGAAGAAGAGATATCCATAGTTGATCCCTAACACATCATTGTCGAGAGTGGAAGAAAGTTAAATCATTGAGAAAATACCCATTGTCAACGACGATGATGATTTGAGGCAACAAAAGATATTGATTGGTGGTAGGTCAGAGTTAATATCCATCGTAGATATTTGAAAAACCCATTATAAGTAATATAAAGGGGTGGTGATTTCATGAGTGATGTGGCATTCTAGCATGGAAGCCAACATGTTCGTAGGGGCAACGCATGTCGCTAGTGGGATGGCTAACTAGAAAGGAGTGGTCTTAGAGGGACTAGAAACCTCTATAGCATAGGGAGTGATCTAGACCATTATATATGGATGTGGAAATATGTCAATCATTCGTCATATTTTGAAAGGTTAGAGAGGTTGTTTGTTGGCATAAAATGTGGATGAAAATAAAGGCTTTGGAGATACGATGGGAGTTTTTGATATACCATTAGGAGAGAGTGATATTCATTGTTGATTGTTGTGAGACTCTTATTAGAGAATATAGAGGATAATGAAGTCATGATAATGTGTGGGTGCCAACATGGAAACTAGTGTGTCCAAGAAGTTACAGGTGTCACTATGTGATTGGTCTCCAAGACAGAGTGAGCCTCACTGAGTGAAAGGCCCTTAATACATTTCCTTACATCCCAACCATTAGATCAATAGGTTTAGATATATCAACCATATGTTAATGGAAAGATGATGAATGTGTGTAGAGAGGGATAGGAGACAAGTGTTGATGATGATAGGGTGTCAGGACTAACAACAATTGTTGATCTGTCATGAGAGACTTTGATGAGACCTTGACTGTCATATCCATAGGTGTCATTGTCAGATCTTGGGAGTTTGATAAGGTTGCATTTGACAAATAATTTTGACAATGAAAAATAAATCGTCGATGGCATGATCTAAGTGGATATCGGTGGCCACCCACCTATTCCAATTGACTCACATGTAGATGTTATCTTGGAAGTTTTTTCCTATCTTTTTGGGTCCTAAACTTCCGAGGTCATTTTGAGGCCCTAAACAACATTTTTTTAGAAGTCAACAGTCACACTATTGACATAGTTAGAGTGTGGCAACATAATGTGTAGTCCTCAGATAGACCTTTCCAACAAGATATCGTGCATCTAAAATGTAGATCATATGAAAAAGTTACAACCCTAGAAAGTTGATGTGCCAACTTACCCCAACGGGGCCCGCATGAATTTTGGCACATCATCACCTAGGGTTATGTTTTTGGATTTCTATGGTTTTGGCATTCACGTTTGATGTAAAATGGCCTTTGGATCCTCATTTTACTCATATTCTTGTAAATGAGTGTAGTTGTCACATATCTTCTCAGAGATAAGCTTCCACCATTCTAACAAGCTTGTTTCAGTCTACATTTTATAGTTTCAACATATTTCATATTTAATAGAAGTCAAGTTTTACTGTATCTATTTTATTATTCATTATGTCTCTGTGTTATATTATAAATATGTGTTTTCATTTCATTTGTCTCATAGATCTAGATCAGTGGTATTAGAGCGGTGTGTTCCTTGTCATTTTTAGTGCATGTCCCCAATGAGGTCAGGGTATAGAGAGTTGGGTCCAGAGCTTGTTTCTCTTTAGGACAACTTCTCTCACATGCCCAGGTAACCTTCCATAGAGGGAGAAAATAAATACGACAGGATAGGAGATCCTTTCAAAAAATTTGTCAAGGAATCCCTCGAGTGACAAAGGAATGACATTATGGACATATTTTCACAAATCGTTCAACGAATACTGACAAGAGATGCATCTAACTCAAGAGGAGGTCTGCCCCTTTCAAGGTACATATCAATTTTGATATTCCTATATTTGAAGTTCTAATAGATGCAGATGTCGTAGATAAATGGTTAACCCTTCTAGAAGGGTATTTTTTTGTCCACAACTTTTTTGATAGATAAAAGATTACATTTTAGCTCCTCAAGGTCATCCCCCATGTCAGATATTGGTGGGAGACTTTATGTGAGAAAAAGGAAAAAAAGGGATCTACATTATTTGTAGTTTCACCCACTTGGGGTTCCTTCACGGATGCTATTAAGGAACAATATTACCCTGTTGGAAGTTATGATTAATTGTATACAAGATGGACAACATTGTGATAGGAAAGAGATCAAACAGTGTCAAAGTTCACCAATGTCTTCCATACCTTATGCACCAAGCTGGGTATCAAATACTTTAAGAAAATTTGGTGCTCAAGTATCACATTATTCTGCATAGGTAAATCTAAACAAAAATTGAGTTTCTTGACATCTTGTCCTTGGTCGTGACGTATCAATATGATTTCAAAATCGAGAAGAAGATTAAACAAAATACGTTACAATTTGGGTCTGGGAAACCCTCACAGCAGAAGCAGGGAAAGGGTATCCCCAACATGTAGAACAAAGGGAAAATAAAATATGGAAAGCCTAGGAATAGCCAATATAAGTTGTAAACAAATAAGGATAATGGAAATATGAAGAAAGACATCGGGAAGTGGTGCGACTTCCATAAGAACCCATGGAATAACAATATTGATTTCTACTGAAAGTCATCATTGGTGGCATAGGTGAAATCCAATGAATCAGATGTGGGTTTCGACTTGGATTTAGAACCAGAAAAGGGGAGATATATTATTGATGTGTAACCCAGTGCCACTATTGCTACCACCAAGATCTATCTTGGTGAACCTAATGAACTATATGAAGTCGAGTGCCTCTTCCATTCATAGATGTGGGTGAAGGGTACTCCACTGCACTTTATCGTTGATATCGGTATCTAGAATAACCTAATCTTAGTGGAGGTCTTCAATCGTTTGACCCCACCAACAACGTCTCACTCACAACCATCCACTATCAGATGGCTCTACTAAGGAAGTGATATTTGCATCAGCCAACAATGTCTCATGTCCTATGGAATCAATCCCTTCAAAGATGTGGTATTATGTGATGTCTCTCCCCTTGAAGTTTGTGATGTTCTTTTGGGACAACATTATTTATGGAAACATCATGTTGTATATGAGTCTAGGCCTCATATTTTTATTATTACTTTGAACAGGAAATTGTATAGGATACCCGAGGTAGTCCCACCTACTACCATTTCCTTGATTTCTTCCAAGCAATGAAATAAGGTCATCTCTCAGACCGAGAATTTTTTCTTCTTCATGATTCGCTCTCAAAGTGATAGAAAGGTCACAAACACATCCATGGCCTCTACAGTCAATATCTCCATGCAACAGACATAAGTGGATAAGGTCGTGAAAGAATACAAAGACATCGTATCATCATCCATTGGGGTACCTCTACACTGTCAGGTCAAAAATTCAATCTATCTGACCCCCGATGAACCACTACCCAATGGGCCAGCCTATCAATGCTCTCTATTAGAAAATGAGGAGATAAAGCATCAGATCCAAGAACTTATCCAAAAGGGGAACATCTGACCCAAATCGTCACCATGTCGAAGCCCAATCATTCTTATGCAGAAGAAAGACAGGACTTGGCGACTTTGCATCGATTACTGGGCCCTAAATAAAATCACATTCAAGAACCGATAACTGATTCCCCAAATCGAAGTTCTCCTTGACCAATTCAAGGGGACCAAATACTTCATTAAAATTGATCTGAAATATGGCTACCATCATGTCCCAATAAAGTAGATAGATGTATGGAAAAATGCCTTCAAGTCCAAATAAGGTCTTTTTGGTTGGTTGGTCATGCCCTTTGGTTTGAAAAAATCCATAGCAGCTTTCATGAGAATTATGGACGATATATTGTTGCCTTTCAAAAATTATTTTGTGGTGGTGTATCTGGATGACATCCTCATCTACAACAAGAATTAGGAAGAAAAATTGCAACATATTCAACAAGTTATGCACACTTTATGACAACACAAGCTATCCACAAATTTGGAAAAATGTTCCTTTAGCATGGATAGGGTCCACTAACTAGGATACATTGTTGATGATCATGGAGTGTGTGTGGATCCAACCAAGATATAGGTAATTTGTGACTGGCCAATCCCAACCATAGTCACTAAGCTTTGAATCTTTTTAGGCCTTTCAAATTTCTATCACAGGTTCGTGTTAGGATTCTACCATATTGCATGGGACCTCCACCAAGTAACCAAGGGTGGTGGTAAGGAAAAGTTTGTGCAGGGCCTATCACAACAACAAGATTTTGATTATTTGAAGAAACTCTTATGCTCAGCCCCAGTTCTCTCATTACCCGACCTACAACAACCCTTTGAGATCGAGAGAGATTCTTTAGAATATGTTGTTGGTAGGTTTCTCACTCAACACAAACACCTAGTGACCTATCATAGTGAGACACTATTATATGTCATCCGTAAGTACCCTATTTATGAAAAAGAAATGTACTCCATTGTGCAAGCGTTCCACCAATGGAGGCATTAAATTCTCAGGAAGGAGACAATCCTCCACATTGATCATAAGTTGTTGAAGTTCATGCAGACACATGGAAAATTATAGAATTACCTCCATTAGAAGTGGTCCACATACTTACAAAAATTCCATCTCAACATCAAGTATAATAAAAGAAGCACCAATTGCATCCCCGATTGCCTTAGTTTCCTTATAGTTGCAACACTCACCATGGTGCTAAAATCTTGTGGCCACAATACCTATGAATGGCCCCAACTCTATGAGAGAGATCATGACTTCACTGCCACCTACCATATACTAGGAGAAAAAACAATTGTCACTAATTTCCATCTTCAGGATGGGATACTATGCCAGTAGGCAAATATATGTGTTCTATCAAGCGAGAAAGTGAAGTTGATTTGGTAATCTCACTATAGTCGGGTGGTAGGACACTTCGGCATAGAAAATATAGTGGAAGTGATACAACAAAATTTTTATGGGTCGAAACTTTGATAGGATGTCAAGAAGTATATAAGGTATTGCATTGTCTGTGCCATTGAAAAATTAGCCATTAAGAAACAAGGCATGTACAACCCTCTTCCTACTCATGAGAATCCCTAGGAATCCATCTCGATAGACTACATGTCAGGCCTTCCATCAACTAAGCGAGGAAATGACTATGTTTTCTTGGTGGTTGATCATTTTTCTAAAATGGTGATTATGTCTGCGTGCAAGGAGTGAATAACAGTAGAGGATGTTGCCAAGATCTTCTTCGAATGAGTGTGGGTATATTTTGGGATTACACAAGCCATCATCTCAGATTGGTATATCAGGTTCCTCAACACATTATGGTTGATACTCTAGTCATTTTTGGACACCAAGTTCACCATATCGACCTCCTTCCACCCTCATATGGATGGCCAGACTGCGTTTTTCAACCATATGATCATGCATATCCTGTGCATGTACAATTACAAGAATCCCCGCACATGGGATGAGAGTCTTCCCTATGTTCAACACAACTACAATAGAACCATACATAGCTCAAACGACCACATCCCCTTTCAGGTGGGGTTGGGATTTCAACCATTGGGTCCCATGGATGTTGAACTACCCCTTGCAACCATAGGAAGACTCATCCCATGCACAAACTGAAGACAAAAACTCTACCCAGTTCATTGAGCAGATCTAACACATCCACCAATAGGTTCAGGATATTTTACAGAAGTCTAATGCCAAGCACAAACAGTTCCATGATCAACATCAGGTGCCACACAAGTTTCAGGTGGGAGATAGTTTTTTTTGTATTTTCATAAATAACGACTTACAGGACCCCATCATAAGCTTCATCCACTCCACTATGGACCTTATACCATCACCAAGGTTGTGGGTGACAATTCTTTTTATCTCAACATTTCCCCATTCCTTGGATTGCACCCTATATTTAATGTGGACCTCCTTCGACCATACTTTCCACCATTATTAGACACCTCAAAGGTAGAATAATAGTTGACACTAACAAATATCAACCCTAAATGCATGGAAGATGCATCCAATGATTAGATAATGGAAAAAAAGGTCAAGGGAACTCACTAACATAATTTTCATATTTATTGTGTTGTCAAAGTAGGGAAACTCATACACCAAAGAAAGTGGCTCACCCAGGGCCAAATTTAGCATAAATTTCCTAATATGATGGGGGAACTCAATGCAATGGAGACCATTAATTTCTAAGGGGGGAGGATTGATCCATTGTATATAGATGGACACCCACCTATTATAAGTAGCTCACATACAAATGTCATCTTGGCAGTTTCAGTTTTCATCTTGGCTATATTTTTCTAGCTTTTTCAGGTCCTAAACATTTGGGGTCGTTTTAAGGCCCTAAACAACATTTTTTGGTCCTGCCACAATCTCATTGTTGATAAAGAAAAAGTGTGATGGAATAATTTGTATTCCTCGAATAGACCTTTCCAACGGGATATCATGTGCCTAAAACGAAGATCGTATGCAAAAGTTACGACCACAGGAAGTTGATGTACAAACTTACCCCAACGGGGCCCACATGACTTATGGCGCTTCATCTCATAGGGTTAGGTTTTTGGATGTCTAGGGTTTTTTCATTCATGTTTGATGTAAAACGGATTTTAGAGCCTCATTTTGCTCACCTTCTTGTGAATGAGCATAGCTGTCACATTGCTTCTCAAAGATAAGCTCCCACCATTATAGCAAGCTTGTTTGAGTATGCATTTTACAATTTTAGCATATTTCTTTTTAATAGAAGTCAAGTTTTACTGTATCTCTTTTATTATTCATTGTGTCTTTATGTTATATTATAGATATGTGGTTTCATTTCATTCCTGTCATAAATCCAGATCACAACAATAACACCTTGGAAGATAATTATGGTCATTGATTTGGGTGGGAGTTAATCTCCATTGATGATCATCATGATCATGTTGGGAAGCGATTGGAGGTGATGGTGAAGAGATCTGGACCATTGATCTAGACACATCGTCATCATGGATTAAGGATTAAACATATTAGGTGTTGGTTAGGAATGTTGACAACAACAAAAAGGACAAGATAATCTGAATCATTGGTTGGCACATGGTGGAGATTCAATATCAACCGTCGATCTACTTTGGGTCTTGCCCTTTTTTTCTATAAGTGAAAATGGATGAGTAGTAAATTTCGTGCAATTTAGAATCTACAAATCAATTAGGGTCATTGGATGCTAGATCTGAGGACCATCAGATCTAAGAGGAGTCCAATTCATGGATCATCGTCAGAATTTTGGTTAGGGGTATTAAGAACCATGGGAATAAAACCCCCAACAATGATGATGAGAGGTTCTGTTGTTCCTAAGTTTATACTTAAGTCTTAGAGCATAATGTCAGGCATCAAGAAATAAGGAACGTTTTAATGTTTTCTTTTTCAACCTCAATTATGTGAGAAAAATTCCTAAAATTGAATTAACAGTATAACAACTCAGAGGTCGTCTGTCAAGTCTGAGTTAAAATGAAAAGTATTGAATGTAATGAGAGAAAAACATAAAGTTGTTAGAAAAGGAAAGGCATCAGTTACAAAAGAATCTTACTTTGTTACAGAAGAATAAAATGGATCACATAACCTTAAATCAAGCATAAAATATAGCAATCTAATTAACTCACAGTTCTTGTATTTACTAACAGTAAATACAAAGAAAACATTGTTTGCTATCAGATAGCTAAATGAAATGTAATCACAGTAGATGTTGTACTAAATTGCGATCAAGCATTCATCAAGGAAATATATAAAAAGATGTTGATATGTGGAAAAATAGAAGAACACATAACTCAAACTGGATGAAATGTGGAATATCTGGTATGTACTTGTATTAATCCTCAATGAGGAGAGTTTTCTCAATTACATACGGACAAAACCAACCCCTTTTAATTCTTTTGAGTATGTATTTATACAAAATATTTTCAACCCTAGGTGGTTGGAATTCTCGTTATTTCTAAAAAGAAACAGTTACAATATGAAAAACTTGGAACGATTCACATACTTCTCCTCTGTCTCTTTCTCATGCTAGAAGAGGCATTCTCCTTTCCTATTTTCTAGCTCAGACATACATAATCTCTAATAATGAGCTGTATATATATTACCTCATTTATTCTTTGAGGTACTCCCTTTTCCTCACTCAATACATTCGACACACCTGCCTACAAATTGCGCCACTAGTCTGGAGGGTTGTGTCATGTATTTTTCCTAAAAATATATACAACTTCTTTTCTAATTGTGGTAGTCTGTCTTCCATTCTTTTGTCTTCTGAAGTCATTGAATCTAACTACAGATTAGGCTTTACTAGCAATCTATCCATCTGAGTGATGTCAACTTGTTTTAGCTGTGAAAGTTCAACCTGAGATTCTTTTAAGCTTCCTTTGATATCAAGTTGATGTTTTACTATCTTGATTTGTCCCAATATTTCAGAATTATCCTCTTTTCCAAGGCCTAATGACTCTTTATTAAGCGAGTGAAAATATTATTCATAAGCCTCTTTGATTTCTTTAGCCATTCTTTTACTTTCGGCTATGTTGGTTTCCCAAGTCTTCAATATTATATCACCTCTGATCTTCTCTGAAATGGACAACCTGGGAACTACAAACATTCCTTCTCTATTCGATGATACAATCACTTATTGGAAAGTGGTCCTAGTTGCAGTAGCCTCTCTCTCTCTGAAACAAATATTATCCAATGATTGGTTCACCACCCGAAAATGATTTTGAATGATTTATACCTTAGTAAAAAGGCTTTGTTGTGTTATTTACAATTTCTTTCACACTTCCAATGCATGAGCTCGAAACACTACTATATCCACAACTATGTTCTCAGTGGAGCTAACTTTGGCCTGTAATTGTTTTACCAACTGATCCTGTTGGATGGATCGTCCTTCGCTCGCTTGCACATTCTTATGCATATCCTCCAGATTGGATTTAAGCTACTGAATTTATTTTATGTTGATGGCTCTCATCTGCTCGAAGCCCTTGTTGACCTCACTTTTGACGTCCTCTTCTACAGTCTTTATTTGGTTTTCTAATTGATTTATTTGCAGGTCCTTTTTCTTTTTCCGTTCTTTTAAAGTTTCAACCAAAAAAAGGTTGGATGTTGCATAATCCCCCAATGAACATGCTATTTCTTCATCAAATTCTAACTCTTCTAAGGCTTCTCCATCAATTAGTACTCTGTTTCTTTTGACCTCTGCACCCGCCCTTTGGTGTGTTTCTCTCTTCGCCATAACTTTCCTTTTCTTGCTTAAAAATAAATCAGAAGGAGGTATATCTTCATTAGGAATTGGTGTGAGATATTCTATGAATATTACCTCTGCATCGGGGTTACCTTTAGTGAACTCTAAAGGCATGATAAACTTAATGGGGTTGTCAATTTTTATGGATGATTTTTTTCCGGTCGCATCTATAGTTGATTTATCTGGTGTAGACAATGGTCTATCTTCTCCTTTCTTTGTTAGTATCTCTGCTTGATCTTTGGCCCGATCACCTGATACATCTGTCACAGGGGTATCTTCTTTCTGAGTCATGACCTCACTTTTCTCTAATTTTTCCCAGGTTTCTTATTTTCTAGAGCTTACGGCTTCTTGACTTCGGGTCTCTGTTTTTTGTGTAACTGAAGATGTTGAGGCTCCTCCTTGTAACACTTTAGGGAGGATACTTCTTCGGTGCCTCTAGAAGTCATAGAATTCAATCATTTTATCGGGTGAAAAATATCGAACATGACCTAAGACCTCTAGATAATATCTCGCTCCTCGGTAAATATCGTCTTGAGGAGAATCCTCGTGTTCATACCTTTTCAGATTGCAACTAGCCATGTGGTTACCCACGACCTTCTGGGAGTCGTGATTCTTGAATTCAATGTTGACCAAATTTATTTCTTCTAAGGACGCGGCCTCCACTTTGGAGTGGCCGAAATCCAATAAATAAAATGCACCAATATGTAAGGGAAAAGATGGCCATACATTTTTCTGTACCTCTTTGAGATCTTTGCTAATACCTCGAAGTACTGTTTGTTGTGTGACCTCATGGCACACTAGTCGGTCTGTTAAAAATTACGGCAGAGCGTATGTTGGAACTGAACAACCCAAAACTCTGATATAGGAGAAGTGTTCCTCGATGTACCAGACCACCACTCTGCCTAGGTTAGCCACAATTTTGTTTGCAATTCTAGGAGGTGGGTGACCAAATATAGCAATGTGCACCGACACCACTACCCAGTTATATATTTCATAGAAGAAATATTTTGCCTTGTCTTCCCATAGTTTCAAATGATAAATATGGATTGGTTCTTCCCTATTTGGAGTCCAGCTCCAGTCCATCAGTGGAAAAGGCAGCATGAAACAGATAACGTCCATAATATAAGCTGACATGAAGAATGAAGTTGATTTCCCCTTGGATTTTAGTGTCTGGTATTATATAATTTCACTAGCCAGACTATCTGACAACATCTTGGCCCAGTCAAAAGAATACCCTTCGGCTACTATGTGTATAATGGGTACCCATGGTAGAAATAAATGAGTTGTGTTCTCTTTTCCATAGAGTCTACACATCATCATGGCTATATACATGAATTGTGGTTCTAGCGATGAGATTGTGTATATGTCGTGAGAGTCGGCTCTGAACTTTTCGGGGCATGAACACAAGTCCTTGATCAAGTCAGAAAGAATTTTTCCATATTGATCACACTCTTTCTTGTTAAAATTCACTAGGAAACTGGCATTGTAAATGAAGTTTGGTGTTGGAGACATTTTATACATCACTTGTATGTGTTCTGGCCGAAATGACCCAAAAACTACCTTCTGAGAATTGAATATAGTTCTGGTTGGGATATCCACATGATCCAGTTCCCATACAATCATATCATTGTAGGGTAAAAGCCGCGACCTTGTTGCTACCTTATGTAGCTTTGACTGAGAAATTATCTTGTATTTGATAGATAAGTGTTCCTTTTCATTGTCTCTTGAATCATCCGGGAAGTTTACCAGTTCGTATTGTAGGATGTTGAATACATGCGCCCAGGTTTTAACTGTGTCTATGCTTTTGGGTGAGGTGTCGGAGATAACCTCTGAGCTCTGGCCTGAACTTTCACCAGTTGTTTTAATTACTTTTCATGGCGGCATGGTAGAAGTTCTCAGAAACCTGTTATTTGTCACAAAAAATGCACAAGACTAAGTGTCTTGCTAAGCAAGTTCTGCCAAAATGCAAATGTAATTAAAAATGAAAAAAACTTTCTTTCCTTAAACGCATCGATTTTCATATACCTTCACTGACAATGCATTTAATTATTTTAATAAAACAATTTTTGCGTTAAAGAAAGATCTTATTCAAGATGATTTCCCCAAGATGGTCATTTAATGTCATTAATAGTCAATATTTCGTGATCAAAAAAGTATAAACGAAATTTGAAATCAACTGTATCGCAAAAACGACATAAACTCAATGGTTAGATAAGAATGTTTTATTTTTTTAATAAATCAAGTTTATATTGTTAATTAATTATGTTTAACCTTAATCCATTTTGGGGTTTTGGGTCCCGGGTTATCTTATTTCTGTTCAAGCTATGATCCCCGACTCGCAAAATCGTGATTGATTAATAATAGTAATCATGTTTAACTTCTTTAAATAATCACGATTAATTAATGGTTTCACGACTTCGGATATCGGGACTTTAAGTTGTTGTTTGAGGCAGGATTCCTGAAACGTGAAGTTGCGATAAGGTATAATTGTCATTAATAATTTGTAATCATTTAATTAACTTGGTTTAACTTAATCTAGTTTAACGACTTTGTAAATTGGGACTTTGGGGTTCTTTATATATGTGACTGTTAGTATCGTGAAATCCTGAAACCTGACACTTTCAAGGCTTTCTTTAGCGATTTGACTTTTAATGAATGGGTGGCTCCATAACCTTTAAGGATTTTAGATCATTGGATTAATTGAAGACTTTATCAATGGTGGTATCCAACTGCGCGTTTGTCCTTATTTAAAGAAGAATGAAACTTATTTAAGTATGAAGTTTAGAAAAATATATATGTTTCAACATAGGCTCCATCTAGGGATCTCATCTCTTTGAAGGACAAGAAGAACAGTAGACCAAGTGCCTTTATTCAGTAAATGGAGTCATTATTGGAGTTTTGTGAAACTCATTCTGAAATAAAACACAGAAGGACTTGAGACTTCATCTATATCTCCGAAAACTTTCAAAACTGAATCATTCATCAATCTTGAATTCAGGCTTAAATTGCTTCCTTTTCTTAAAACTGATTTTAGAATTGATTGAGATAATCAAAATAGCCTTAACCAATCTATTAGACTTTGTTCTATTTTATTCGCATCAAGGAAAAGTAAATTTAATGTTTTAAACAGGTTTCAATACGGAGTCTCGTGTTGGCTTAGAATGTAGATCTAGTATGAAGAAAAACTAGTTGCCATAGTACATTATAATACATGTATAACAACCTTGTAGATATCATAGACATTGCTTCACTGCCAACAAGCCTATTCAGTACCCCTGTGAAGTTCTCTAATTCCCATATTGAATTTCCTTTCACCACTTCAATTAGTAACTTTGCATTTAAATGTTGAGATGAGGGAAATCATTTAATGAATTTCTTTTCATCATCTCTTTTTGGACTAGATGGGGGCAATCATTTTATGAATTTCCTTTCACCGTCTATCTTATATTTAAAAACATGAAGTGAGGGCAATCAATTTGTATATAATAAAATATACCAGGGATGATATCTATTTATATTTTAGCAATAGAGGGATGTTAACTCACTTTGATCTAGACTAATCCTCTTCTGACTTCCAAAACATCTTCACTTACTGGGAAGTTTTCATGAGGAATTTTATTTTCCAAGGACTTTCCTTGAGCAAAACTAATCAATTTAAATCTGATATAAAGGATAAAGTAGTTAGGATTAGACCAAACATACTTTGTATTTCAGTTAAATCCAGTAATATCATCATGAGTTTTTGCCTATTCTCATGTTGAAGATTTGTTTTTAAGTTTTTAGAATTAAAGTGAAGTTCTTTTTCCTTTTTGTCAAACAGGAAGAAATGTCAGAATTTCATGAAAAATAATTCAAGAATAAAAATAAAATGGCATAAGGATCCAGGTGTTCTATTGTTAGTACAATCACTCTTATGCAAACTTTTTAATTGATTCTCGAAACTTTTTCTTTAAGGTCTTCTTATTTTTTTTTATTTTTTATTTTTTTATCCAGAGAAAAACTCTTGATAATTAAAACCTAATTTTTATATTCCCCTGGTTATAGATTAGGTGATGATATTCATACATATGAGAATTTTTTCATACTAAGTGATTTTTCTTTGAAAATTTAAAGAAGTCAAAAGCTCATATCTTAGATTTACTCTTATATTTTCAGCCAAACAAACTATTAGTTTATCACTTGTTTCGAGAGAAATTCAATGCGGGTATTAGTTTCAGTTATAGATTATCTCTTGGTTGTCAGACGATATCCTGCAATGAAATGAACATGAGAACTGTCAGGAACTCTTGTAGATTAGAACCCTACTTGTTACTCATTTTATATATTTTTTTTTTTATGAAATCAACCAACCTATTTCTATTTGCAGTGAAAATAAAAACTTATCGAAGAAACTGAAATTATAAACAAAAATTGTGAAAACCAAACCGGTATGTACAATGAGAGTTTGGAATTGTATTACTGCATGAAATGATTGAGGTAACGCCTGTTGATAGGGGAGTTAAGAGTCTTTCTGTCAAAATTTTCTAACAAAAATCCATTCTTTCCTTCAGAATCTATAATTTTGTATGGTCCACACCAGATCTATTCAAACTTACTATGCTTCCCCGCATCTTCTTTCCTGGCCTCTCACTTTAAAACCAAGTCATCAGGGAGAAATTTCCTATCTTTAGCTTTCTGGTCAAACAGAGCTTTCATGTTGTCTTGATATTTTTGTAATTTCTCATCTACCTGAGCCCTATTTTGTTGAACTTCAATCAATTGATTTATTCTTTTGATGATGTCATTCGACTCTTCTTTTGAGTCTTGCAAGATTTTCATTACAGGAAGCGCAAGATTTATGGGTAGAACAATATCAGTATCATACACCATCTAAAATGGGGAAATTCCAATTGATATTTTAGTGCCTACTCTGTTAGCCCATAAATCATATTTCAAATGTACATGCCATACTTTCCTATTTTCGGTCATCACTTTTTTAATTACGGTTATCAAGCTCTTGTTCGAGGACTTGGCTAATCCATTTCCCTGCGGATAGTAGGTCGTAGAATGTCCTATTACAATGTTGTACTTTTGAAATTTTTTTATCATGGCCATGGATTTAAAATCTTGAGCATTATCAGTAACTATCTTGCAGGGACATCCAAATATTGATAAAATGTTTTCTTCCAAGAAATTGATTACCACTGCGTCTGTTGCATTTCGCATAGGAATGGCTTCTACCCATTTAGTAAAATAGTCAGTAGCAGTTAGAATCCACTTATGTTGTGCACTTGATTGTGGATGTATTTCGTCGATGAAATCCAAATCCCATTGCTGAAACAGAGCTTTCTTTTTAACTGAAACCAAAGGTAGTGTAGGAATATTTTGCTTGCCTCCAAATAATTGACAGGGGTTATAGGCTTAAACTTTAGCATTCACGTCAATGAATAATTTCAGCCAATAATATCCTGCTCTTGAGATTTTTTAGGTATTTTCTCTCCATGCGTGATGTCCTCCACACACTCCTTTGTGAAACTCATTTATAACTTTCTTTGTTTCAGATTCTACTAAACAGCTTAGTAAAAATCCCAGAGGATCCTTCCAATATAATTGGCTATCCATGATACAATATTTTACTATGTGTAACTTCAATGTTCTATCTTTGGAAGAAGTCATTTCACTTGGGCATTACAGAGTTAGAAGGTAAGAGACTATGTCTTTATACCAAGCTAAAGAAGAGAACTTCTCTTGGATTTGAATTCTAGGTATTTGATCGTCAAATTCTTCTATATCTGGAATTTCTTCATTAGCTTGCAAATGATTTATTCCAAGCGCTCTGAAATTAGATTCATCTAGTAGATTATCCAAACCCTATCCTTTGATGAGCTTTGTGGGTTTCACCTCGAAATCAAATTCTTGAATTTTAGCAATCTGTCGGCCCCTCCTTCCGTCGCAATTGGGTTGAACCAATATATATTTAACGAAACTGGTGGGTACATTTGAAATTATCTTAGAGTGTAGTACATAGGTCCTGAAATATTTTAGGGCCTTCACCATTGCATATGCCTGTTTTTAAAGTATATCATATCTCAACTCTGCGTCTCTAAGTATTTTACTCAGGAATGCTATTGGTTGTTCGAACCCTTCTTTGTTCTTCTGTAGAAGTACTGTCTCTATTGATTGTTTAGATGTGAATGAGAAAATCATGAATTCTTTCATATAATCTGGGATTTCCAGTACCGATGCTTCACCTATAATCCTCTTGATACATTCAAATGATGATTTGGATTCAATTCTCCACTTGACCTCACTGTCCTTTTTGACAATATCTGTAATCAATTTTACAATTTCATCGAAGTTTGGGATGAATCTTCTTAAAAAGATATGTTTTCCTAAAAATAATTGTATTTCCTTTCTATTCCTAGGAATATTTATAGTATATATAGCTTCAAATATTTTCGGATCGATTTTAATTCCATCCTTAGATACTATGTGGCCCAAGAGTTTACCTTCCTGCATTGCAAAATGAGATTTCTTGGGATTCAGAAACAAACCAAATTTTCGACATTTTTCAAATGTCTGCATGAGGTGTATTAGGTGCTCTGCATTAGATTTAGAAAACACGGTTAGATCATCAAGATAAATGACAACGAACTTATCTCTTTTGTCAACAAAGGAGATTCCCATAGCTTGTTGGAAAGTGGCTCCTCTATTCATCAAACCGAAAGGCATTTTATCATACATAAAGGTACCCCATGGGGTGGTGAATAGGGTTTTCTCTTTATCATCCTCATGTACTGCAATTTGATTGTATCCTGAAAAGACGTCAATCATGGAAATTTTATTTTTTCCGACCACTTTTTCCAATATGTGATCCATTTTAGGTAATGGATAATTATCTTTGAGAGATGATTTGTTTAAATTTATGAAATCAACGCACAATCTGATTTAACCATTTTTCTTCCTGTCTGGAACTAAATTATCTACCCATTTGGAGTATATGAATGGGACAATGATATTGGCATCCAAGAATTTTTTACCTCTTTCTTTATCACATGCAATAATATAGGATTTATTTGTCTGAGCTTCTTCCTCAAAGGTTTAACACCTTGCTTCAGAGGAATTTTGTGTTCGATTATGGTGGTATAATAAGTTCTTAATTCATCATAGGACCACACAAAGACATCCTTGTACTACTTGATAAGCTCAACATATTTTCTTTTTATTTCAGAGGGAAGGTATTTAGATATTTTAATGAGCCTCGGAGTTTCCTTGGTGCCTATATAACAATCTTCAACCTCTTCAAGCTGAGGCTGTAAAGTAGACTTCAAGGGAATATCGTCATGATCAAATAATCTCTCCAAGGGAATCAAACCTTTACGGATCTGATTATTTTTCAGTATCACCATGCAATGATTAGCGATCTTATCTCGAAACTCCAGAGGATCTTCTCCTTCTTGCGTAATCCAAGCAGGGTCATTCTGATTTTCTTGGTCAATATGTGTTTTAGCAAAGTCGTCCATCATTTCTAGGAATTGTCTGATTTTCTCATCATCTTAGAAAACCTTCCAGTGCTGTATATTCTTTGGTATTGAGGGTATATGCCTCATTTATATATGACATTTAAGTTTGAAGACCATAGAAGGTACAAATGTTGAGGCTACTTTGGCCAATGAATCTTGCTGTTGATTTTCTGTTTTGGGGATGTAGTGAACATTAACCGATGAGAAACAAATTTCAATCAAATCCCAGGCACAATTTCTGTAAGACCTCAACCTTGGGTTTTTAGCCTGGTACTGATGATTTATCTATTTTATAATTAATTCTGCATCACCATAAACTTTCATGTTTTTAATTTTCAACTTCTTGGCGGCCTCTAATCCTAAGACCAGGGATTCATACTTGAATACATTACTGGTGTAATCAATGTCCCACTGTAACCTATAAGAGAAAGGGATAATAAAATCATCTTTAGGTGCCACAAACAACACTCTATCTCCTTCCCATTCACATGATGAAGCACCATCGAAATACATTTTCCAAACTCTAGTACTATTTACATCTTTATTTGTATTTTCTATTTTTTCTTTTTATGTACAATTTTATTCTATACATTCATCTACATCATCATCAATTGATAAAATACAATTTCCTAAATCCTGATCTGCAACATAAACAGGGTAATTATTAGGATTCAGTGGATCACCTAGTGTAAATTCCAACCTTGTTTCTCTGTACAGGTGGGTTAACTGTCTGTCGAAGATCGGGATTGTAGCGTATGTCATGTCGAGTTGGAGGGATCCTCCAAGTTTGGAGCCCCATGACCTATATAACAACATACCATACTTTGGAGGTATATCAACAACAACCACATCCATCAAAACACTTTTTATAGGAATCTGTGTAAGATTAACCACTAAATATTTAATCATACCCAAACATTTAACTTTTATCGAATCAAAGGAATACAAATCTCCGTATGCTCGAGTAATTTTGAGACCAAGTATATCCATAATAGGTTTGGGCATCACATTGTGGGAAGCTCTAAAATCCATCATGCAATTATGTAGTATATGATCATGCACAGTTAGCGTAATGTAGAAAGGAACGACAATATCTCTGACACCTTCAAAATGTGGACCACAAATTATATTTAGTTTATCATCTTCTAAATTTATAACATCGGCTTGACTTTGAATATCCAAAAAGTTTATCATTTTGGCAATTTTCTTTCTGTATGTAGGGTTTTTTTCCAGCTCAACGAGAGGTACATGGATATTGATCTTATTAATCTCATTCTCTAGACTGAAATTTCATGTTGTCTTATTGACTTCTCTGGTTTGGGTTTCTATCTCCTTTTTTTCCTACTTATTAGTTTGTGATGCTTTTGTTTCAGCTATTTTTGTCTTGACAGTCCGTGTTTCAACTGCTTTTGTTTTGGTAGACTGTGTTTCAACTGATGTTTCATTCATTTTAATTTTCGACATGATTTTCTTCGGTTGGGCAATTGTAATATTTCTATCTCTTGGCCTTAGATTATACTTCTGCTGAAGCTTGGCCATTATATTATCGACGAATCCTTGATAAGAAGAATCTTATTTAATATTTATGTTGTCATCATTATTAGACTAATATTCTGTGTTTAGAGATTTTTCATAATCTTGACTCATCAAATAAGGTTATTGACAATCATCGTCAAAATTATTCATATCTTCCTCTAACTCCTAAAAGTTTCACATGTCCTCTCCTCCTATAAAATTTTCATTCTAAAAGGGGTCCCGAATCTTTTGATATTCATTCTTGATTTGTCTTTGTGGCATTTTAGGGTTAGGATTTCTTCTGAAATATTTTCTAGGCAACTAATCATTCTTAGATTGGTCCAATTCCATTTTCAAGATTTTATTTGACAATTCTTTGATTATTTTTTCCATGTCATCCATATTATCTTCTGAGGACCTCCTAGATCCGGAGGGTCCTACTTGTTCTTTGTATTGTATGATTTATTTATTTCCCATTTTGAATTTAGCTTTTAACTTCCCCGATGCCATCATATTTGACTCAATTTCTACAACATCATTCTTCATTTTAGTGAGGCCGACAGATCTCCTTTCCCTCAAAAATAGAGAAAAATCAGGCTCAAGATCCCCGACAAAAGTTACCTTTGCTGCAGGTTGGGAGGGTTTAACCTCATCTAGGATCTTGTTATATAATTTATTAAACCTTTGAGTGAATTCAAGAACTTTTTTTGAATTTTTCTTTCCTAAATCTCCAAACTCAGTTAGATAATAAAGGTGATATTTTCTCTCTCACCATTATCTGAGAAAGACACTTTCTGACTCGTCATATGATCCTATAGAATCTATCGGTAGTCCTCGGAACCACATTCTCACCCGTCCTTCAAAATTTTGAACTAGCAGTCTTGAATACACATCCTCGTTCTCAAGGCCAATGATATCAATGAATTGATCGAAGAAATAATGTTCTCAGTCGCAGTTAAGTCTCCCTCTACAGTGAACTTTGGAAATTTTTTCAGATAGTTTTCAGGTAAATCATGGAGGGGAACTAGGAGGACCAAAAGAGAATACCTAGAAGCTACTTTAGAAAAAATTATAGGAGGTGGAGGTGGTCCTTGACCACCTCTTCCTCCTCCTCCAACACCATGTGCTCCTATACCTCCACCACCACCTCCGGCACCAGCCATTGATAATCTAGGGGATGAAAATTTGAGATTATATTGAATATTTTCAAAGAGGTGTAGTGACCTTTTGGTTGTGTATGGATGAAGCGAAAAAGTTTCAGGAAACTGACCGTCAGGAGACAGGAAATCTGAAAAAGAGGGAATGGGGAAAGGAGGGCTGGTTTCTTCGTATTTACAGGATGTATATATGGGAGAACCAACCGGAGTCGAGTCTGGGTATAAGATATATTCCTCAAAACTTCAAGAGGTTGGAAGATTGACTTTGGGAACTGATGAAATGTCAATTGAAGAGGGTATTGAGATGGATGTTTTACCTTTATTGGTAAAGGAGACAGTTTGAACGGTCTCAACTTTAATCTCATATGAAACCAACTTGGGTTTTAGGGTTTCGGCCTCGATTCTATCAGTATATGTTTCTCTGAAATAGAGTTTTGTGGGACCTTCTTGCAAAGTTAACAGCTCAAGTAAAACCTTAGTATTAGACTTGGGTTGATAAACCTTACTTGATGATGCGGTAGTTTTTTTAAGGTATCCCCTTGGTTTCAAAAGTATTCCAGGGTCAGATACAAGTGAAGTCTACTTATTGTCTGGATTCTTTCTGGTATTCTTTCGACTAAAAGCCAGTTTATTAGTTGTGGAGTCGCCAAGTGAAAGATACAAAATTAGCCTTATAATGTATTCAATCTTTATTCACTATCAAAGAGAGAAACTTACCAATGTCATTCTCCTAGGGAAAAATAACTTCATTTCTCTATCCCCGACAACTGCGCCAAAAATATACTTAAGGCTCAGAGCATAATGTTAGGCATCCATAAATAAGGAAGGTTTTAATGTTTTCTTTTTCTACCTCAGTTATGTGAGAAAAATTCCTTAAATTTAATTAACAGTATAACATATCAGAGGTCGTCTTTCGTGTCTGAGTTAAAATGAAAAGTATTGAATGTAATGAGAGAAAAACATAAAGTTGTTAGACAAAGAAAGGCATCAGTTACAGAAGAAGAAAATAGATCATATAACCTTAAATGAAGCATAAAATATAACAATCTAATTAACTCACAGGTCTTGTATTTACTAACAGTAAATACAAAGGAAAAACTATTTGTTACCAGATAATTAAATGAAACGTAATCACAATAGATGTTGTACTAAATTGTGATCATGCATTCATCAAGGAAATATATAAAAAGATGTTGAGATGTGGAAAAACAGAAGAACACATAACTCAAACTAGACGAAATGTGGAATCTATGGTCTGTACTTGTATTAATCCTCAATGAGGAGAGTTTTCTCAATTACATACGTCCAAAACCAACCCATTTTCATTCTTTTGAGTATGTATTTATACAAAAAAAATTCAACCCTGGGTGGTTGGAATTCTCGTTATTTCTAAAAAGAAATGGTTACAAGATGAAAAACTTGGAACATTTCACTTAGTTCTCCTATGTCTCTTTCTCATGCTAGTAGAGGCGTTCTCCTTTCCTATTTTCCAGCTCAGACACAGATAATATCTAATAATGAGTTGTATATATATTACCTCATTGATTCTTTGAGGTACTCTCGTTTCCTCGCTCAATACATTCGACAAACCTTCCTACAAATTGTGCCATTAGTCTGAAGGGTTTTGTTATGTCTTTTTCCTAAAAAATATACAAATTATTTTCTAATTGTGGTACTCTATCTTCCATTCTTTTGTCTTCTGAAGTCATTGACTCTAACTGTAGATTAGGATTTACTAGCCATCTATCTATCTGAGTGATGTTAACTTGTTTTAGCTGTGAAAGTTCAACCTGAGATTCTTCTAAGATTTCTTTGATATCAAGTTGATGTTTTACTATGTCGATTTGTCCTAGTATTTCAGAATTATCCTCTTTTCCAAGGCCTAATGACTCTTTATTAAGCGAGTGAAAATCTTCTTCATAAGCCTCTTTGATTTCTTTAGCCGTTCTATTAATTTTGGCTATGTTGGTTTCCCAGGTATTCAATATTATATCACCTCTGATCTGCTCTGAAACTTACAACCTGGGAACTACAAACATTCGTTCTCTGTTCGATGATACAACCACTTCTTGGAAAGTGGTCCTAGCTATAGTAGCCTCTCTCTCTCTGAAACAAATATTATCCAATGATTGGTTCACCACCCGAAAATGATTTTGAATGATTTCTACCTTAGTAAAAAGGCTTTGTTGTTCTATTTCTAGTTTCTTTCGCACTTCCAATGCATGAGCTCGAAACACTGCTATATCCACAACTATGTTCTCAGTGGAGCTGACTTTGTCCTGTAATTGTTTTACCAACACATCCTGCTGGATGGCTCATCCTTCGCTCGCTTGCACATTCTTATGCATCTCCTCCAGGTTGGATTTAAGCTTCTGAATTTCTTGTCTATCATTGTCTCTCATCTTCTCAAAGCCCTTTTTGACCTCGCTTCTAACATAGTCTTCTACAGTCTTTATTTGGTTTTGTAATTGATTTATTAGCAGGTCTTTTTGCTTCATCCATTCTTTTAAAGTTCCGACCGAAAACTGGTTGGTTGATGCATAAGACCCTAATAAACCTATTATTCTTCAGCAAATTCTACCTCTTCTAAGGCTTCTCCATCAATTAGTAATCTATGTCTTTTGACCACTACACCATCCCTTTGGTGCATTTCTCTCTTCACCACAGCTTTCCTTTTCTTCTGGAAAAATAAATCGGAAGGTGGTATCTCTTCGATAGGAATTGGAGTGAAATCTTCTATGAATATTACCTCTACATTGGGGTTCCCTCTAGTGAACTGTAAAGGCATGATAAACTGAATGGGGTTGCCAATTTATCTGGATGATTGTTTTTCGGTTGCATCTATAGTTGATTTATCTATTGTAGACAATGGTCTATCTTCTCCTTTCTTTGTTAGTGTCTCTACTTATTCTTTGGCCTGATCACCTGATACATCTGTCACCGGGGTATCATATTTCTAAGTTGAGATCTCAGTTTTCTCTAATGTTTCCCTGGTTTCTTGTTTTCTAGAGCTTACGACTTCTTGACTTCGGGTCTTTGTTTTCTGTGTAACTGGAGACATCGAGGCTCCTCCTTGTAACAATTTAGGGAGGATACTTCTTCGGTACCTATGGAAGTTGTAGAATTCAATAATTTTATCAAGTGACAGAGCTATAACTCGACCTAATACCTCCGGATAAGATCTCGCTCTTTGGTAAATCTCATCTTGAGGAGAATACTCTTGTTCATAACTTTTTATATTGCAACTAGCCATGTGGTTACCCACGACATTCTACGGGTCGTGCTTCTTGAATTCAATGTTGACCAGATTTATTTCTTCTAAGGTTGCGGCCTCCACTTTGGAGTGGCCGAAATCCAATAAAGAAAATGCACCAATATGTAAGGGAAAAGATGGCCATACCTTTTTTTGTCCCACTTTGAGCTCTTTTCTAATCCCACAGAGTATTGTTTGTCGTGCGACCTTGCGACACACTAGTCAGTCTGGTAAAAATTGTGGCAGAGCGTATGGAGGAACTTAACAACAAAAAACCCTAATATAGGAGAAGTGTTCCTCAATGTACCAGTCCACCACTCTGCCCAGGCTAGCCACAATTTTTTCTGAAATTCTAGGAGGTGGGTGACCAAATATAGTAGTGTGCATCAACATCACTACCCAATTATAGATTTTATAGAAGAAATATTTTGCCTTGTCTTCCCAAAGTTTCGAATGATAAATATGGATTGGTTATGCGCTATTTGGAGTCTAGCTCCAACCCATCAGTTGGAAAGGAATCATGAAACAAACAATGTCCATAATATAAGCTGACATGAAGATTGAAGCCGATTTCCCCTTGGCTTTTAGTATCTGGTATTCTGTAATTTCACTAGCTAGATTGTCTGACAATATCTTGGCCCAGTCAAAAGAATACCCTTCAACTACTGTGTGTATAATGGGTAGCCATGGTAGAAAGAAATGAGTTGTGTTTTCTTTTCCAGAGAGTCTACACATCATCATGGCTATACACATGAATTACGGTTCTAGCGATGAGATTGTGTATATGCCGTGAGAGTCGGCTTTGAAATTTTTGGGGCGTGAACACCAGTCATTGATCAAGTCAGAAAGGATTTTTCCATATTGATCACACACCTTATTGTTAAAATTCACTAGGAAACTGGCATTGTAAATGAAGTTTGGTGTTGGAGACAATTTATACATTACCTATATGTGTTCTGGCCAAAATGACCCAACAACTATCTTCTGAGAATTGAATATAGTTCTGGTTGGGATATCCACATGATCCAGTGCCCATCCAATCATATCATTGTAGGGTAAAATCCTTAGCCTTGTTGATACCTTATGTAGCTCTTACTAAGAAATTATCTTGTATTTGATAGATAAGTCTTCCTTTTCGTTGTCTCTTGAATCATCAAGGTAGTTTACCAGTTCGTATTGTAGGATGTTGAATACATGCGTCTAGGTTTTAACTTTGTCTATCCTTCTGGGAGAGGTGTCGGAGATAACCTCTAAGCTCTGACCTGGAATTTCACCAGTTGTTTTAATTAATTTTCATGGGGGCATGGTAGCAGTTCTTAGAAACCTGTTATTTTTCATAGAAAATGCACAGGACTAAGTGTCTTGCTAAAAAATTTCTGCCAAAATGCGAATGTAATTAAAAATGAAAAACCTTTCTTGCCTTAAACACATCAATTTGCATATACCTTCATTGACAATGCGTTTAATTATTTTAATAAAAATATTTGTGCGTTAAAGGAGGATATTATTCGAGATCATTTTGCTAGGTTGGCCATTTAATGTCATTAATAGTCAATATTCCGTGACCGGAAAAGTATAAATGAAATTTGAAAACACCTGTATCGCAAAAATGACATAAACTCAACGGTTAGATAAGAATGTTTTATTTTGTTAATAAATCGAGGTTATATTGTTAATTAATTATGTTTAACCTTAATCCAATTCAAGGTTTCGGGTTATCTTATTTCAGTTCAAGCTATGATCCCCGACTTGCGAAATCGTGATTGATTAATAAATAGTAATCATGTTTAACTTCTTTAAATAATCGCGATTAATTAAGGGTTTCTGTAACGACCCTAATTGGATACATGCTTAAGATTATAAAGTAAAATTAATTAACATAATTTAATTATGGTTAACTGAGTAATAATTCAAACTACAGATCACATTTAATGACCTGTGAAGTAAAATTAAAAGATCAATGAAAAATAATATAAAATGGTGGCGTATGCAGAGAGGGATAGCCATGGATCCCGAGAATATAAAACAATAACTCATGACGAAGGACGAGGGACAAAGGGTGGTTGAGGAAGTAACTGCGTGAGTCGACAGGGAGGAATAAGGGACGAGAAGAGGGGGATGTGGGCACCATTCGACGGGAGGGGACGGAATGGATGTTGTGATCTATGTCTTGCTGTGAGCAATGATTTTCTGTGCACTGTGGTATTGGCTATGAGTCTGTGATATTTTGTGGACTTTTGGACTTACTGTGAGCATAGAGTTTTGAGACTGTGGATTTTGATCAGGGGAGGCACTGAGTTGCTGGAGGTTTTGGGCACGGAGGGCCAGGATATCCATAGATATCCTGGAGCTAGGTAGTTTTCCTAGTTGGCAGGGAGGACAGTAGTTTTGGGCAGTTATTTTCCTGTTTGTGGCAGGGTTGATTTGTGTAGCAGGGAGCAGAAAGGCAGAAGCAAGGCAAAGAGGCAACATAAATTAGAATAAGATCCAGGTACTTGTTAAGTTATGTATTTATTTCATTATGCCACGAATTTAGTAGTTATTGATAACTCTAAGTTACTGAAGTTGTTGTTATAAAAGTCAATATCATGCTATAAAGTTTTGTTTCTGTTTACTTTCATAAAATGTTTAGGAAATTTAATGATGTTTAGAAATATATGGGCATGACATATGGTATCAGAGCGTCTTAGTTCGAAATCTGGGCCTAAGGGCCGAAACCCAGAGTGTTAACTCCAGCCACGCTTAACCTGTAAGAGATACATGTTCAGTCTAATTAAATGGGACTGATACATGATACAGTGTAGTATCCAAGTTGTTAAGAACGAAAAAGAGAAGTCAGAGCTTAATTTTATTGAGCAATGTTGTTAATGAAGTTTCGGGTAGAATAAACACCTGAAACCGATGAAAACATCGTGGGAAGCTTCTGTCGAAGGCTTGAAACTGGTAAGATCCAATAACTGCACAAATTATACCAAAAAAAAAAATGCAAAAGACATTTGCGAGACCTTGAAAAGGCCTACTTTACCTCGAACTTACCTAAATGGGGAACTGCCAATGTGCAGTCGGACAAAGAAGAATTTAGAAGACTTGTATTGCGCGGGAATAGTGTAAACTGATTGCCTGTATTAACCTTGGTGAATTTTAAATAATGTAAAATATCTTGAACAATAGACCAATATAAATGTTAAACCGTGCCAAGGGAACGGGCTATTACGCGGGAAAACGGATCTAAGCCGTCAGATCTCACATAGGAATCCCGTCAGCCGTTAGATCTAGAAAAGTTGCACGGGGTTTAAGCCCTAGCGTGCATAGGTGGAGTCCCGGAAGAGTCATCGGGAAATCTGAGCTCGGGTTTCGGCATTTCGGGTTTCCTACATACAAAGGAATCACGACCGGAGAAGTCGCGAAATCCCGAAACACGACTGGTCCCACAACCATAGCGTTTAAGTGGAGGACAGGTGTCACTCCATATCGAGGTTCGGAGCTAGGAAGGGTCTGTGAATGAGTGCGTTTAAAAACGTTAACCCCGACATGCGATTTCCCGACGGAGTTTAGGTTACAACATAGGACAGGTGTCGGAAGGTCCAACCTTGCCGGGAGTTAATGACAGGTGGCATCAGGTATCGACATATCGGGAATTCCGTAGACACGGGATTCATGCAATGCGATATTGCGATATCCAAAATCCCGATAAGGGATAAGACTGTGGTCACAAGGTGAGGACGTGCGGACCACGAGCCTAGCTTAAAGGGCTAATGCACTAGGAGCTCATCAGAAAATCAGGAATCGGGAGTCTGTGAGGACAAGGGTTCGTGACGACGAAAGTCACGAAACCCCGAATCCCGACAGGAAATAGGACTACGGTCACATAGAACAGGGTCATATGGGCCAGAGCGTACCTATGAGAGGGCTAAATCTAGAAGGGAGCACATCGGCATATCGGGGATCACGGATTCTGTGGATAGAGGTATAAGGGTGTTGAAAACCCCGAAACTCCGATGTAGGGTAGGTCTGGGGTCACATGGAATGACGGTCATAAGAGAGGGAAGTCTAGCCTAGAGGGCTAGCACATAAAATCATATTGGTGAATCGGTAACCGAGAGTTTAAAGGAACGAAAATTCTGGACATTAGGGATTATGAAACCCCGAAACCCGATAAATGGGATTCAAAAAAACATTTTGGGCACAGCCTGAGGCAGAGGCCATGAAGAAATGAGAAAGATCTGTGGGTCGTATATTGAACAGTGGCTCCTGGAGAAATCCAAAGAGCTGCTTCGGCTCGGTTGATGAAATTGAACGATCTTGTATACCCATATAACAACATACATACACATATAATAACAGACATTCACCGACGAATGAAATTGTAAATACAAATGAAGTAAATTGAAGGAAGAACACCAAAATTCATACAGAACGGGAATTACAGGCAAATTATTTTGTTTCAAAAGAGGAAATCACCATGCATTACCATAAAGTAAGGAAGGTTTATGCAGATTCTTGACTCAATTAACTCAAGGAAGGTACTGAAACTGTGCACGACATACGGACGGAATCATATCTCTTACCGTAGTTGAGGGAGAGCTCCACAAAGTGTACAGACAGGGGATTGATTCCCAATATTTCAAGGAGACTGGACTCCAGGTCCTGGATCTTGTCAGTGGCCACATCAATGTACTATGTTATTGTAAAATGAACTGAAGCATATACAGCAATACCCAGCACTAGCAAGGTGCTCATAACAATGGAAAGGATGTGAGCCATGGAAAGGGAGATTTTGGAGATCTCTGAGTAGAGCAGAGGCAGACCTGTGGTGGATGAAGACTGATGTGAGGAAAGTCCCAGCGATTGAGAAAGTGAGACAGAGGAAGGACGCGTAGAGGGTTGAAAGGCTGACATGTGTAGAATTTGGGGGCTAGATACGAGAGAGCTTGAGAAAGCCAGACGAGCACGTGGAACCCATGCGTTCCCAAACCCTTGGGTATACGCTCAACTATTATATATATATAATATAAAGTGTTAGAAATAATATAAAATAAATTAAATAATTTAGTATAAATGATATATATATATAATGAGGTCAAATTAGCTTGAATTTAAAGTAAGGATAGTTTGAGTTAAATTAGTGTAATAATAATTCAACTATGTTATTAAAGTGTAAGGTTAGTCTACCTTGAAGTTGATGTTAACCAATCTTAGATGCTTAATCCTAACCCAAACCTAGCCAATTCCCCTGATGGAGTAATGTATGTTTATAGACAAGTAAGGAAAACATACGCCCAACCCTATTTCTAAGTTTAAGTAGCACCAATTTGAAACGTCCTGGAACTCACCTTGGTAACTTTGGGGTGATGCAGGTTAAGTTATACAAGATGGCCAGGAATCGAAGGGGTCGAGGCAGGGGAGCGTCGTCACGGGCACCACCGACGCCACCCACACCATTAACACCACCAGCACCAACACCACCATTGCCTGAACTAGCCCTCATACTGCGCTCGTTGGAAGCCATTAACGAGACTTTGAAGGGGCGCCAACCAGCAGGGACTGAAGTGGAACCCCCACCATCTGGAACGGGTAATCCAGAAGCATCAAGGAACTCAAGGGGATAATTTCTACCTGAAGACATCATGCGAGAATTGTAGAAGATCAAACTTCTGGAGTTTGACGGAGGTCGCGCCAGTGAACGCGCGGAAGCATGGTTGGAAGGCATGACAAGGTTTTTTTCCCTAAGGGACTATGCGTCCAATTCAAAGGCAAAGATCAAAATTTTCCAGTTAAGAGATAGCGCCTTGAACTGGTGGGGCAACTTGGAAAGACAACTACACCTTACCCCAGACACAGTATCTTGGGAACTTTTCGAGGAGAGGTTCCAAAGGAAGTATCTGCCAGCATACTACGAGGAACAACAAGTAGGGGCATTTCATGCCTTAGTACAAGGAAACAAGACTGTGGAAGAATACGAGATCAGGTTTATGGAACTGGTCAAATACGTTTCGTATATGGACAATGACCAGTGACAAGCAGAGCACTTCGTTTATGGATTGAACCCGGAAATAAGAGCTATGGTGCAGATGTGGAAACTGTCTTCAGTAGCGGAGGTGGTAGAAAGTGCGTGTTATGCGGAAGAACACATGAACTTAACAGGAGGTACAAGATCGACATTTCTGCATCGCCCTGGATTCGTAGGAAAGACCTCGAGGACATTTCCTAGGGGAGGGGGCTCAAGGCCACCGCCTTATGGTAACAAATTCGTGCCAAGGACAGTAGCTGCAGGGATTTCAATGGAAACTAGTGCAGCATATCGTTCATCACCAACGGTACAGACAGGTCCACGACCATCTCTAGGAACAACTAGTAGGGGCAGGGGTTCCAGAGGAAGGAACTCGTTTAGGAACCAGTCACATAACAGTGAACTGATTCAATCTCGTATTGCCTGTTGGAGATGCGAAGGACCCCATTACGAACGTGACTGTCCAGAGTTACAATCAGGGTTTGTGCATAGAGGAGGAAAGGCACCAATGGGGAGGTCAAGTGGCAACCATCAAATTTACGCAGCGGTTAATAACCACCAGGCCGAACATCAATCCACCGTGGTGGAGTCGTCAGGTATGCTAAATCATATTAATGTTAAGATTTTGTTTGATTCTGGTGCGACAGATAGTTTCATTTCACCATCTGCATTAGAAAAGAGTGGGTTGGCAGCCTATGAGCATGATGACTTTAAACAAGTCGAGATGGCTTCGGGGGAAAAACAAGCTATAGGACCTAGTGTCGATAATTGTATAGTAGACATATGAGTGTGCACTAACAGGTTGAAGGTATACGTCACTGCTCTTGGGGCATATGACCTAATCATTGGAATGGATTGGTTAGCAGCTCATCGAGCTTTGGTAGATTGTTTCACAAAAAGGGTGCTTTGTATTGATGACGAAGGAAGACCAATAGTGATCCAGGGTGTACAGAGAAAAGTGTCATTACGCTTTATATAAACTATGAAGGTCAAGCGGTGCTTGAGACAAGGGTATCGAATGTATGTAGTGGAAGCAATGGGTGAAAGGAAGGGACCCTCATTAGATCAGTATCCGGTACTGTCAGAATTCCCAGATGTTTTCCCAAATGAGTTACCAGGGTTACCTCCTGAAAGGGAGCTTGATTTTACTATTGAGCTTAAACCTGGTGCAGAACCAATATCCAAGACTCCGTATCGAATGACAGTGCCAGAACTTTGTGAATTTCAAATACAGTTGAAGGAGTTACTAGACTTAGGGCTAGTAAGGCCCAGTGTCTCGCCTTGGGGTGCACCGGTAATTTTTGTAAAGAAGAAGGATGGATCCTTACGACTGTGTATAGACTACAGGGACTTGAACCGTGCTACAGTGAAGAATAGGTACCTAATGCCATGAATAGATGACCTCTTCGATCAGATGAAAGGAGCAGCGGTATTCTCAAAGATCGATTTGTGATCTGGATATCATCAGTTAAGGATTAAGGAAGGTGATATCCCAAAAACTGCCTTTCAAACTCGGTTTGGACATTACAAGTTTGTTGTAGTACCTTTCGGATTGAACAATGCGCCAACAGTGTTCATGAGCCTCATGAATGACATATTCCGGAAGTACTTAGATCGATTTGTACAAGTTTTTCTAGACGATATTCTCATCTATTCCAGGAATAAAAGAGAACATGAGGAGCACTTGCGAATAGTGTTATCTTGCCTTAGAAAGAACAAATTGTATGGAAATTTGTCGAAGTGTTCCTTCTTCCAGAAAGAGATCCACTACTTAGGCCATATCATTTCAGGCAAAGGAATCTCGGTGGACCCAGAAAAGGTAAAGGCCATTATGGAATGGCCAGTGCCGAAAAATGCACATGAGGTGAGAAGCTTCATGGGGCTAGCGGGTTATTACCGGAGATTTGTGGAAGGATTCTCAAAAATAGCAAAACCCATCACCACCTTGCAACGCAAAGGGGTCAGCTACGAATGGACAGAGGAATGTGATAGCGCATTCATAGAGCTTAAGAGGTCACTAACTAGTGCGCCAATTATACGAGTGCCAGATATGGAGAAGGACTTCATGGTCTGCACAGATGCCTCAAAATAAGGGTTGGGGGCCGTGCTAATGCAGGACAAAGGAGTGATAGCTTATGCATCAAGAAAGTTGAAGAAGCACGAAGAGTTATATGCGACTCATGATTTAGAGTTGGCAGCTGTAATGCTAGCTATGAAACTTTGGAGGCACTATCTTGTGGGGCGAAACTTTGAACTTAAAACGGACCATCAAAGCTTAAAACACCTCTTCACTCAAAGAGATCTGAATGCCAGGCAAAGGCGATGGAGTGAGTTTATGAGTGAGTATGATTTTGGTATTTCTTATATAAAGGGAAAGAAAAATGTGGTCGCAGATGCCTTGAGTAGGAGACCACGTATCTTCTCCGTGGTGACCTTAAAGGTCAGTCTGAGGGAACAGGTGTTGACTAGGAGACAGTTGGTATTTACAGGTTACTTCAAACCTCCAGTGCGGGAGGAAGATAGACCCAAAGTATGAAGGATATAATCTGGAAACAAATGGATTGTTAAGATATCGAGGAAGGATGTACATCCCTGAGAATGGGGATATTCGAAACATCATACTGAAGGAAGCCCATAGATCACTTTATTGTGTGCATTCGGGACTGAAGAAAATGTACACAGATATGAAGAAGCTCTTCTTTTGGGCAGGCATGAAGCGCGATGTAGTCCATTTCGTCGCCAAATTCCTAGAGTGTCAACAGGTGAAAGCTGACCACCATCACCCGACAGGCCTCCTACAACCACATGATGTCCCTATGTCCAAGTGGGAAGCTATCTCTATGGATTTTGTTGTAGGATTGCCGCCCACATCTCATAGACACAATGCCATTCTTGTGATAGTGGACAAGTTAACCAAGAGTTCTCATTTCATTCTGGTTAGAGACACTTATGATGTTGCTGATGTGGCACGAGTGTTCATAAGCGAGGTTATCCGTTTGCATGGGATACCCAAGAAGATTATTTCAGATAGGGACTCCAGATTCACTTCTAGATTTTGGACAAGTTTACAGTCAGCATTGGGGACTCAATTGAACTTAAGCACAACTTATCATCTTGAAACAGATGGGAAAACTGAGAGAGTAAATCAAGTTATGGAAGACATGCTTAGGATGTATGTAATGGATAATCA